>SJYC01003853.1:0-11977 GCA_006408675.1 Madoqua kirkii | reverse complement strand
TGCATTGATCGCAAACACCCTCTTCCAACAACACAAGAGAAGACTCTACACATGGACGTCACCAGATGGTCAACACTGAAATCAGATTGATTATATTCTATGCAGCCAAAGATGGAGAAGCTCTATACTGTCAACAAAAACAAGACCAGGAGCTGACTGTGGCTCAGATCATGAACTCCTTATTACCAAATTCAGACTTAAACTGAAGAAAGTAGGGAAAACCACTAAACCATTCAGGTATGACCTAAGTCAAATCCCTTATGCTTATATAGTAGAAGTGAGAAATAGATTTATGCTCCTAGATCTGATAGAGTGCCTGATGAACTATGGATTGAGGTTCATGACATTGTATGGGAGACAGGGATCAAGAACATCCCCATGGAAAAGAAATGCAAAGAAGCAAAATGGCTGTCTGGGGAGGCCTTACAAATAGCTGTGAAAAGAAGAGAGGCGAAAAGCAAAGCAGAAAAGAAACGATATAAGCATCTGAGCACCAACTAAAACAGGGCTTTGTACATCTAAGGCATAAAGTTATGATCCTTTTCTGTATAGGCCCGGCTGCTACTAAGTTGCTACAGTCGTGTCTGACTCTGTGTGACCCCACAGACGGCAGCCCATTGGACTCCGCCATCCCTGGGAGTCTCCAGGCAAGATCACTGGAGTGGGTTGCCATTTCCTTCTCCAATGCATGAAAGTGAAAAGTAAAAGTGAAGTCGCTCAGTCGTGTCTGACTCAGTGACCCCATGGACTGCAGCCTACCAGGCTCCTCCATCCATGGGAGTTTCCAGGCAAGAGTACTGGAGTGGGATGCCATTGCCTTCTCCGGTATAGGCCCTACAGAAACTTATATTTTAGTTAGAGAGAAAGGCTTGTGCATTAAAAAAAAAAAAACAAAAACAAACTTCAATAACCTTGGAAATGCACCAAAGCAGTTATGAAAAGCTCCACAGAACCACAGAAGACCTTTTCACAGGCCTTGCCGAAAAGGCAAAACTTAAGTAAAAGAAGAAAGATTATCTGGCAAATTAAAATTTCAATCCTTAAACACTTCTTGTTTAACTCCTATGAGTACTAAAACAAAAGACACAGAGGCAAGAAGCTAAGGGGAATTGAAATACAATGAGAAGGACAAACCAAATCAGGTTTTTTTCCTATATGGGCACATCCTATTTCCCCTACTCAAAGTCATTCCATTTTCCTGCAAGTTTTGTATAAGAATTGACTTCTGATAAATTTAGGGTACTAGACATCAAGTAATAATCAAGGTTTTAGTTCTTATTTGTAAGAAATCCCTGAAAGCTGGATTCAGAACCAGCTTTTGAACATTTGAACATTCGGAACAGCTTTCGAGTTACTTGAACAGTACTCTCACTACTTGACAAGCATGAGGATCAAGCCTAAAGCACATAGTTTAGAAAAGTTCATCGGGTGGAATGAGTGCAGCATGACCCTAAATAGTTTCCAAACAACAGTTCCATATGCAGGCCATTTATGCTGGACTCAGTGTCAACTTGCCTTCAACACAATAGAACCAAGGAAAATGCTGTACTGGAATAAAGCCCGCCTGGACTGTGCCTTTTAGGCAATGCCGCAAACAAACAAAAATAAAAACACGCTAAGCAACATTTCACTCAGAACTGGCAAACAGCCAGAGTCAGACTGAGTAGATACGAAGAGATGCTTTATTTTTCACTTCCTGGGCCAGAGACTTCAAATATTTACCACAATTTATAGCTCACACCTCAGACAGGCAAAGTGAAGTGAATACAAATTTTCCTACAGAAAGCTGATAAATCTCACAGGCCTCTACAAAAATGAGTTCTGCCTTCACTGAGTGGCCGTATCGTGGAGGAGAGCAGGGAAAGAAGGGGCAGCCTTGAGGCCCTGCGAATTTACCCATCACAAGAGGCTTGACTGAACTGCAGCAAAAGCAGCTGCAATAGAAGGAAGTAAATTGTTCAGGGAGCAAGTGCTCTAGTAATCCCATTTTAAAATGGGAATTGAGCTTGCAAAGTACCTGAAAGAATCAGTCTTCAGCATGCTTGTCCCAGGGGATACGGAAATGTCAGGGAAGGACTAAAAAGATCATAAACAGAAGAACAGAACTTCTTTAAAATCTGCTGAGCACACTAGTGAGAAACTGCACAAGTGGCCTAAACAATGCTGGAAAGTTTCTCTTCTGGGTCTCTTTTTCTGTAACTGTAAAATAAAAGAAATCAGCCTAGCTGATCTTTAAAGTTTTTTTTTTCTTCAGTATTGAAATTCTATGAATTTCGTGAAGCGCTGAAGCAGGAACCGTGCAAAATAAATATAATGGTATAGGCAGCAGCAACAATAAATGCTCAAAGGCAGAGACATGCAGTCTGTAGGTGAAAGAACCTCTGATGTTACGCAAAGGATCCCAACACACAAGCAAGGTTGTGCAACCCCACACTCACTCCAATACTCCCGCCCAAATTTTGTATAAAGTTGTTAAGAAATGTACCATGTTCCGTGTCCTGAAGAATACCATGATTTCAAAGTATATATTAACCTGCTGCTGCTGCTGCTAAGTCGCTTCAGTCGTGTTCGACTCTGGGCAACCCCATAGACGGCAGCCCACCAGGCTCCCCTGTCCCTGGGATTCTCCAAGCAAGAACACTGGAATGGGTTGCCATTTCCTTCTCCAATGCATGAAAGTGAAAAGGGAAAGTGAAGTCACTCAGTTGTGTCTGACTCTTTGCGACCCCATGGACTGCAGCCCACCAGGCTCCTCCTCCATGGGATTCTCCAGGCAAGAGTACTGGAGTGGGGTGCCACTGCATTCTCTGATATATTACCCTAAGTTCTCACTAAATACCTTCTGTGGTTTCCACTGACCCAAATAAGAACTTCTGAACCAGCCTGATATGATCTGGCCTCTGGATTTGTCTTCAGCCTCACCCCTGACTCCAACCTCCCTCTGCTTCACTTCATCTGAGACAACTTGCTTTATTTTTGTGCTTTGAGCATGTCAAGCTCATCCTCACCTTGGTGCCTTTTCCTTCTGCTCGCCTAGTCTTCTCCTGGCTCCTTCACATCAGTTATGTTTCACTTAACTAGGAAGCCACCCCTGATTTCCTCCATTATCACTTCACCCCATTGCTCTACGTCCTTCGGAGTATTTCTTGTTCTAAAATTATTTATTTGCTGACACATTTTCTGTCTTCCTCCAACTAGACAATTAGCTAAAGGAGGGCACAGACGTGATCTGTTTACTATACATCACAGGTGCTCAAAAACTATTTGCTGAATGTATGATCAAACCACAACTATCTGTCTTAAGAAATACTGGATAAGAGGTTTAGTAACCTTTTGAAGTGAACACTCTAGTAAGAAATGTAACTAATGTAAGATTAGATCCTGGGACTTTGAACAACCTTTCTACTAGAATTTGCTTTTAACTTTCTGGAGGATTCCATCCAGTTCTGAAGCCACCATTCGTCTCTCTCTATAACTGGGGCTCTCTCTCCCAGTCTATTGGTAACTCTACCCTGCGTATAACAGGGTATGTTTTCAAGCATCTGTTGAAGTGGGGCTGAGGTTTCAGGGGGTGTCTCTAAGCCTAAGACTAGACATAAAATTTGATAAATTACTATTAAAACCCATAATTTCAGATGTGATGAGAAAAGGGAGAGGGATAATTGGGAAATAATTTGGGAACTGGCTATACATCAGTATTGGCAGTCAATGGAATAATAGTCATGGATTTGAAATTCTGTATTTAGTGATGTGCTGAATGTTTGAAACCATAGGTTCTAAAGCCTGGATCTCAATCCGTTCTCTGTCACCTCTGAAGATCTTATGACTTATCTGTGCAACAGCTGTCAACAGAGGCGACTACCACCACACCTGATGAAGACTAAGGAGTTTACACACATACAGCTCTTACCTCACAGAGGCCGCGTCTACGTGTGCTAGCTGCTATTACTGTTATTCCCAAGAGCACATTTTTCACTGTGAGATTTCACATTGCAAAAGACTGTTGCTCAGTTGTTCAATCACGTCCAACTCTGCGACCCCATGGACCACAGCACGCCAGGCTTCCCTGTCTTCCACTATGTCTCAGAGTCTGCACAAACTCATGTCCATTGAGTCGGTGATGCCATCCAACCACCTCATCCTGTGACACCCCCTTCTCCTCCCAACTGTTTAATTTTCAGTTAAACCTCACTATACTACCATATTAATACCTTTAGTGGCTATGGATCTTTCACTCATACATCACCATATACCACCCAAATCCAAGGACTCCTTATAACATTCACGTCAACTTTACTCACAGGGCTGAGGGACTCTCAATGGATTCCTATCTTATATTCTAAAATTCCCTGACCTCTGCTAGAGACTTCAAACTTTGGCCCCCTATTAGCCTAACTCCCGAGGGCCAGTATCTAAGATACACTTCCTATGGTCCTTTCTCTTGAGGCTTCACCCTGGCATCTGTTCTTGCTGCACATCTGTAAGGCCATTCAAGCCCATACTGACTCAATTTAGCACTAGTGTCCTGCTCTCTTATTTCTCCGGAAAGAGATGTGAGACCATAAATACTACAACACAGCATCCTCAACACCACCAATTTTAATAAAACTGACCTTTTATTAAAACTTCTGTAGGACTGAGTCAAGATATCTTCCTTGGAAAACATTGAACATCCCTTGACAGCGCACTGTGAATTCTTACCTTCTCTTTGGATCAGATTCATAAGTAGTATCCTCTTTGCAGTCTCTTATTAATACCATCATCCATTAGAAAAGATTTTCTAACAAATTCTTCCACATTTTCCCTCTGCTTCCTCAAAGCACTGTACACTAAAAATGTCCTTAAATAAACTAAAAGTCTATATACAAGGCCACCTTATTTCATGGATCTCAGAAGTCTTGACTAGAGAGTATCTTGCACCCTACATACTTTCAAACATTTTTGTATTTTCCAACTCAGGGTCTTTGACAAGATTACTTTCCATGGTAAATTTTAGCTAGGTGCTTCCAAGAAGCAATACATGAAATGAAATATTAGCATGTACTACAAGTTCTATAGTCTTATTTTTATTGAGAAAGTCTTTGGTTAAACAAATAACTGCTTTGAAAACTAGTTATCTAGAAAGCAAATTCCTTTAAAACAAACAAACAAAACAAAACAAAAACCCTCTAGCTTCTCCTAACTGAGCTTGCTAAGGGTATTATACAGCTTGTCCACAGAGAGCGATTACCCACACCAGGTGGCATTAGTTTATTGATCCAATGAGGAAATATCTTTAATGAGCATATACACTCGAGCCATTGAAGGATTAAACCATACCCTCACTGAATGAATATCTCATAAAACAGATATTCCAGGTCACAGAGAGAAGTCCTTTTGCATGCTAACTTTTGCTTGTGTAGTCAGATAGGCTCAAATCAGAAGAAACACAGGGAAGCAGCAGAGCCAACTCGCTAAACAAAATCCTTTTCATAGTTTCTTTACATCTCCCTTGAAAAGGTATTCTAGAACTTAATATGAAAAGCACGTAGGCCAAGGGAAAAGGAGCTTCAACACCAACCTCATTGGTATTTAATGATTAGATTAACATTTCCAGTGGGGCTAGGAAAATGCAGCGAAACATTTTACCACAACTAAGGTCAGCTTTGGGTGAAGGGTTAGAAAGGGAGTAATATTAACTGTTAGGTCTGGAACTCTCTTTGGCTATCTATAGAACCTGCGTTTTTCTCTAACTAAATATGAGGGTTCTCCCTATCTCAGCAAAAATCCAGATCAACAATAAATCATGACTTTCCCTGAATGAGAGTGACAAGAGATTCATAACTGGAAATAACCTGAGACAGTCACCCATCAATGAACTCAGAGGTGGGCAGGATAAGCAGTGGAAGGGTTTTAACTTTGAGGGCTTACTATGTGAGACCTCTGCTATCCAAACAATGCATGTTATTTTCCCCATGGAATAAACTGCAGCCAAGGATTGCCAGTGATGGAAGCAGCTGAACTCAGTGTCAAGACCACATACTGGACTCATAGATGACACTTTGTTCAGGACATAGAAACACCAACGGATCTGCTAAAGTCAAGCTCCTATAACCAGATATTCAGGTATATCCTCTCTCTTTCCTTGCAGTAAAATACAGGCTGCAATACCTTCTCTCTGCTAAGTATTGAGCTGGCTACTGAGGACACAGAAGTGCATGAAACATGATCACTGATCTGGGCAAATCCACAATCTAATAGATGAAACGCACATGTAAACAAATCATATCAGGGATCATAACAATGACAGGTACAAGCACAATGGTGGGTTTAGAGGGGATATTAACTATGCTATGTTTATGTTGTCACAGGGTGTGGGTCAGCAAAGTTTTACAGAGGAAAGTGAAAGTGAGGTCTCTCCGATTCTTTATGATCCCTGAACTGTAGCCTGCCAGGCTCCTCTATCCATGGGATTTTCCAGGCAAGAATACTGGAGAGGGTTGCTGTTTCCTTCTTCAGGGGATCTTCCCAACCCAGGGATAGAACCAGGGTCTCCTGCACTGTAGGCAGACTCTACCACCTAAGCCACCAGAGAAGCCCAGAGGAGGGGGTTCTTAAATCTGCTCTTAAAGTATAAGCAAAAAAAGTCCATTAAGTGGATAGAAAGATGCTCCAAGCAGTAGGAAGCACAAGTGCAAAGGCAAAGAGGCAGAAATATGCATGTTGCTTCTGTGAAGCTGCAATTAGCCTGATATGAGTGGAAAGGTGGCAAGTGGGGATCAGTCTATAATAAGACCAAATAGGTAGGCAACGGCTGGATCACATAAGGCCTAATCTGTAAAGCAAAGCTATTTAAGTTTAAGCAGTGGTGTAGCACCATCAGATCTGGGCTTTAGAAGAATCGCTGGCAGCAGAATTATCATGGTTTAAGTTGGGGAACACCAAACGTGAAAAAATCAAGAGACGTCTGTAATACTCTTGGCAAGGATACAAATTAAGGATATGCTGTGATGTTCAGAAGGCACAAAAAGTAAGACATAGCAATCAGTTGGATGTAGGGAGGGATGGAGAAGAAAGAAGTGTGTGACTTGGGTGGTTGTCTGGGTGACATTAACCAGGAGAGAGAGAATAATAGTTATAAGGAAATAACTGCATTGGAAGAGGCAAGGATGCACCTGTGGGGGCAGAAAGGAATGGAAAATTCCTGCTGCTGTGGGCATGCTGAGTGTGAAGGGCCGCAGGAATCCAAGAGGACATGTTAAGCAGTCCACTGGGCACGTGGGCCTGGACCGTCACACCACAGTCAAAGCTACCATCACATAGATTTGAAGGCATCCATTTGCAGAAAGTAGCAGAAGTCTTGGCATGAATGAGCAATCTCTTCTTGCCCTTCTACTAAATTAGTGAATCCACTGTCCATTGCCTCTCTTCTATTTCCCTCTCATCATTACTTTCTATCTTTATTTCTTAACCAAAAATATTTCATTTGCTAGCTTTTCTCATGCCTCTTCTCAACTCCTTTCCAGCGTTAAGTACAACTTTTACTTTTTAATCATTCTTTATCCTTCCTTCTTTTATTTATTTTTTGTTTCTAATAATTCTTCCTCTGTAACAAAGGCTTCTTCCTAGCATTATGCTAAATACAAATTTTTCTAAATTATGAATCATTATTTTTTAAATTATTAACATTTTAACATGAAAAACTCATATAAAGACTAAACTACAGAGTATTCTAACAAAACCCCACATGCTTCAACAAGCAGCCATATTTTCCACAATAAAATAAAATCCATAATCATCTATGAACTCATTCTCTTCTTGCACCAGAAAATAGCAAATATAAGAACAGGTCTTCTCTGTAGATGTTCACATTTTTCATCTTAAACTCTTCCCTGGTGTTGTGTACCATTCAAGCAAACTTCCTACTTATTTTCTTTTTATAACAGCCTTGTGGGTAGTCAGGTGGTGCTATTTTATCCATCAGACATGAAAAAAGAAAAAACTTAAGATTTGTACTAGGTGACTTGCCCAAAGTCACACACAACCAGTGTCTAAGCCAGGAAACTTTGATATACTACTTCAAATCTGCCTCAGTGTTTTAAACTCCCAGGGAGTCATGAATGTTCATGATAATTATATTATCTTTCTGTAATGACATCCTTTAAATTGTTATTATTTAAAAGTTTCTTGATTCAGCACATCTTGAATCTTTAATAGAGCTGTAGGTGAATTTAACATACAACAGCTATTTAAAAGCCAATTATTCGCAGGTAAGAACAAATCATCTTTGACAATGCCAGTAGAGTCAGCCTTTTAGATTTTGCTTCAAGAGATTTGTGTCACTATTAATTTCTAGGTGATCCTCTGAAACCTCAAGGCTCTAAGACTTCCTCTCTAAGGTCCAGGGTTACCTCAATGAGCTCAGGGTCTCTGCCCAGAATAAGGAAAAGGCTTCCAGGACAAGACAACAGCTCTTCTCCTATATGGGGTCTTGATCCTTGCTTTCCAGCCCTACCCTTTTGAAAAGAAGGCTATTTCTTCTCAAGGCTCATATTCTTCATGGCCACTAGATGAATAAGTAGAGTCAGGACAGAAATTACAAAGCTTTGCCAATTTATACCAGCAGGAACCTGGTATAGGATATAGAAGTGAATGGATTCTAAGTATTCTAACTACTAAACCCAGAAGGATGGAATTTAACACTGGGTCAGGCTGAGTCTACCACATGCCAAACATTTCTGGATTTTATGTGCTGGTTCTAGTAGCTAGCAGTGCCTGTAGCAGTTTGCTTACTGGGGTTGAGAGACTGGAACTTCTTCAGCAGAATGTTAAAAGGAACCAAAAGTTAAAACTATACGGAGGGTGCAGTAAATTTATCTTGGGAGATTTGAACAGCTCCTCAACGACTGTATCTTTCTGGAAAGATCAAAAGATACTTCCTTCATTAAGACTCTGAGAAATACATCACTGATAAGAGTACAAATATCGTTTAAAAGCTCTGTGGGGCTTTTCTGTGTATGTCAGGATCAAGGGGGAATATGCCACTGCTGAAATGTCCTCCGTGATTTTACATGAGGTGAGAGATCTTGGAGAAGCAAAGGCCAAGTGGTACTGGTTAACCAAAGCAAGGATATATTCTCCATCATGGGCAGCAGAAAGCAGACAACACAGGAGTCTGAATGTTTTGTCCCTAATGGATGTGACAGTGGCTCATTGATTACGGTTTCCCTAGAACAAAACAAATGGGCAATTCACCTCTAAAATACTACCTGATCTGTGTAAAGAAAAACTCAGACCAGAAACCAGACTTGAAAGTCCACTACAATAAAGCTAGTTTATGGACCTGAAGCCTCTTGAATGAGAAAAAAATTCTATAGGTCTCCTTGAGGAAGGGCCATGCAACATGGCACAAATATGTACTAGAAGTTTTTCTTCACGTCTCTCCCTAGAGTAACTGCAGGTCATTTTTTAAAGTGACCACATACGGGAGAAAGTGAAATCCCAAGTCCTTTCAGGAGTTTCTAGACACAGACAGGCTCTGAATCAACACTGTTTTCTAGGATTTTAAGCACCACTCTAGACCACCTGTTGAAGTTGGGGCTAACACTGGCCAGTGATATATGAAGTTTTGCCTCAAGTTCTTCTTGCAATGGGCCCAGTTGGTCCACGGATGAACCTATGGTTTATCCCCAGCTCCTAAGAATGCAACTGAAGTAGACATGCCTAGCTCTTGGCAGAATTTTCACATTGGCTTCCAACATCTACACACATAGGGATAGAGGAAAAATACATACAAGTTGGAATGGATCCTATTTAAGAAAATTTCGTTCTTACCAAAATATCAAGTTTTCAAATAGTATGCTTACAGCACTGCCTCAATCAATTATGCTTTAAAACCTGAAACAGAAATTACCTCCTGACACCGAGCCAATGATGTAGATTTTTCTCATTTCTATGCACTGAAAATCTGCCAGCATTTCATCACTCTGTCGTCAATGATAGCTTCAATATAACCTCTGCTGCTCATCCCAAGGACGGCTAACATCTCTAGCTTCTGCTCTTCCATCTCTGCTAGATATCTCATATTTTAAGTCAGTCTACTTCCTTGTAGCCCTTAGAAATAGGTTCACTGATTAACCCTTGACCGTTTACTTTCTCTGTCAAACTACATTATTTCCAACAGGACCGTAAGTCACGTTAATTGTGTCCTTTTACTTGAAGAATGAGTGGATAATACATAATTGCTTATTATCCCCCTCAGCAATTTTTTAAACTGCCATGTTAGAATTCTGACTTGAAGAATCAGAATATTTCCAGTGTCTGGAAGAGTTTCCAACAGATTTTCAATAATAGGAACAGTGTTCAATAGATTGTCAATAGATTCTCTTAGTGTGTGCAAATATAAAGCAAAATCTGGCATACTGGAAACCTCACAGAAACAAACTCATAGGGGAAAATGTACTACTTTGAATTATAAGGATAATTCCATTTTCATCCCTCAGGAAGATAAAAGCAGATTGAGAAATCACTAAGCACGTTTGTAAGACTTTTGAAAGCTTTACATTATGTATAATATAGAATTTTGGAATAATATGTTGCAGGATTGTGAGAAATAGTGTCTCCTATGTAGCATCATCTAGATGGAAAGCCTGTAAATAAGAAAAGAGTCTTATAAATGGTTGGTTTTAAAATTTTTTGCAATGAGGAAATTGTTTGCCCATGTATGTTACCTTGGTTCCTTTTTTGTGTGTACTAAGTCGCTTGGGTCATGTTCTACTCTCTGCAACGCTATGGACTGTAGCCTGCCAGGCTCCTCTGTCCTGTGTAATCTCAAATCTAATAGCAACAGAATTTGATTGTTGGAACGGTCATGAGTTAAAAATGAAAAGGAAACTTAATAATTAGTTTATAAGCTGTTCTTTGTTTAAAATTTAGATATTAAAGGAAAATTTTCATTCTGAGAGTTTAAAAGTTTCATAAAATCACAAGGTAAATATTATCTTTCAAAAATAATATTTAAAAATATAACCTCAGTATTTTATAGATGAGCTGTAATTTTGTCATTTTCCTTCACCTATTAATTCAGTGTCTGTGGATTTGAGCTTGGATTCAAAGAATGTGAGCTTTAGCCTAAATATCCAACACTTTAAGCCTTCAGATCACAATTTCCAGCTTTGTCTGATTTCAGTTTGAGAGACTAAGCATTTTGGTAAGAATATGAACATTTTAATTTTTGTTATTCCTATTTTTCAAAAAGAGGAAAAGTAAAATTTCAAGTAGTGTGACATTTCTGTTGCTAATAATTAATATTTAGAATATCATATTTTTATGAGCATTTATTTTATGTTAGAGCTGAATAAAACATCTTTGTATTTATTAATCCATTTAATACTGTAATACTGTGAGATGCTATAATTATCCAATTTGAAACCAAAGCTTAAGAGTACAGTAAATTGCACATGATTTCAGAGCTAGTAAGCAGATGAACCATTTAGAAACATGGCACAGTCACCCATGTGTAATATTTTGAAAAACTGATTGTTCAGCTGACATATTGAAAATGTGAATTTAGTGTAGGAAAGCAAGTTTAGGAGTGTAGATTATATCAACATTGATTACATGAATGTTGAATATATGAGAGCTAAGAACTACATATTGTTTTAAATAATTATAACAGTATTGTTTTAGAATTTCACATAATTTAGATCTTAAATTTCACAGCCCACTTATCTTACCCAGTTGTTCAGTACCTGAATCTTCTAGGCAAGCAAAGTGTACAGTGAGATTACTAATGAAGTTCATTTAATAAAGGAAAATCTGGCACAAGGAAGGGAGATTGTCTTAAATATTCCAAATCTACTGTCTAACCTAAAATATATTATTATATAACACATAATGTATATTGAACATTTAAGTCATGAAGTCAGGACTTAACTTGGATAATTTGGCTAAAAAGTCTAGTCTTTCAAAGTCTTTGGTGTGTTGTGATATTTATAAC
>SJYC01003852.1:0-11764 GCA_006408675.1 Madoqua kirkii | reverse complement strand
AGGGAGATTGTCTTAAATATTCCAAATCTACTGTCTAACCTAAAATATATTATTATATAACACATAATGTATATTGAACATTTAAGTCATGAAGTCAGGACTTAACTTGGATAATTTGGCTAAAAAGTCTAGTCTTTCAAAGTCTTTGGTGTGTTGTGATATTTATAACAATTAAAATGCTCTCTGTGCTCAATATTTTTGAAGTAATTATGAATATTTTCAATATTTTTATTATATGTCAAACACTAAACTTTTTATAATTAGTTTCATTTCAAATTTAGACAAATTGCTTTAAAAATAGCCCAAAGAGTACAAACCAAATGAACATAGAGTCTACTACCTAATGGTCCAAATTTGAGTACTTGATTTATGTATGATTTGCCAAATACTTTCTCACCTCTAAAATCTGATGTATTAATATATACTTATGGTATAATGTAAAGTATAGCTAATTTTTACTTGAATATGTTATTTCAACCAGAAACTTATTCAAATCTCAGCCTTTTGTTTATAACCTAATCCCTGATGAGCATGCATTCAAATGTCTCTTCTTGGTCTTTAAAAAAATAATTCGCAAATATACTTGTATGATATTCAAACTCAGTGAACCCTATGGGACTTGTGTGTGTGTGTATATATATATTTGATAATGATGAGCATATGCAAGTTATATAACATAATTGTTATGAACACTCTCATAGATAATAAAATGTAATATGCCCATCATTATCAAATTTTATATGTATATACACACAGACCCCAGACAGCATACAATCAACTAATTGGTATTTCAAAATTTTGTTGTTGTTGCTGTTTAATTGCTAAATCGTGTCCGACTCTTTCGGATATTCTTGCTGGGAAATCTCATGGAAAGAGAGCCCGGTGAGCTACAGGGGCTATAGCTACACTCGGGCTGCAGAAGAGTCAGATATGTCTTAGCAATGAAACAAAAACAAATTTCAAAATATAAGTTCTCAGGCACAACTACACTGCAATATTGCAACCACCCTGGAAGACATAGTGAAGAAGTCAGGTTCTTGCTCCTGCACACAGAATCACCATGAATGGGAGCAGCAGCAAGCGCATACTGATGAGTTAAAGTGTGTTACTCATATTTAGCTACTACAAGCAGCAGGCATTCCCACGATGACATGATTTATCAAAGTGGAAATCACATCTTTATAAAATTAAGACAGCATACAGTTTTTCTTTAACATATATTACAATAGCATTTCTGGAAACTTCAGTTTATATGAAAGTGCTGAAAAGAAAAAAATTGAACTTTGTGATAATACAGGAAACTGAGTTACATTCTGCTGCTGCGGCTGCTGTTAAGTTGCTTCAGTAGTGTCCAACTGAGCAACCCCATAGACGGCAGCCCACTAGGCTCCCCCGTCCCTGGGATTCTCCAAGCAAGAACACTGGAGTGGGCTGCCATTTCCTGCTCCGATGCATGAAAGTGAAAAGTGAAAGTGAAGTCGCTCAGTCATGTCCAACTCTTCGCCACCCCATGGACTATAGCGTACCAGGCCCCTGTGTTCATGGGATCTTCCAGGCAAGAGTATTGGAGTGGGGTGCCATGTCCTTCTCCAGAGTTACGTTCTAGGCACAGGTAATTACAAAGGACGTTCACCCTTATGTGAACCACCAATAGGTTCTTCAGTGGTATACAGTCTGTACATGAGATCAGATGTTTATCAAACTGTCCCATATTTGGCAGGATAGGGCACATCTCAGCCCCACCCATCAAACATCAGTAAGGTCCCACAGTCATTGCAACAACCTAAAATGCTTCCTTAAATTTAAAAAAAAAAAAAAAAGAAGAAGAAGCTATAATGGCATTGCTGAGAACCAATGGCCTAACTCATCTCGGTTATCTGTCTGTGTGGCCCAAACTCATCAAAAAACTGCTTATACTCTATTTTTGACAGAGCTGTAAAGCTCTGTGAATATAATCAAGAGTTAGAAAATAAGCTTCCATGTGTTTACAGTTCATGATCATTTTCTGTCTCAAGAATAGGGCACATCACGCTGCAGTGAGGACCCTCCGCACCCAAGTGAAAGTCACTGAGTCCTGTCTGACTCTTTTCAACCCCATGGAGTATACAGTCCAGGGAATTCTCCAGGCTAGAACACTGGAGTAGGAAGCCTTTCCCTTCTCCAGGAGATCTTCCCAATCCAGGGATCAAACCCAGGCCACCCCCCTCCCCGCATTGCAGGCGTATTCTTTATCAGCTGAGCCACAGGGAAGCCTGTGCCTTTATTTTTTTAACTGTACCCAAAGTTAAAAAAAAAAAAAGGCAGCACTTTAGGGACTTGTTACCCATTTCAAAATTAAATGTATGGAGCATACCTTTATTAACTCGTTTGTGAGTCAAAAGTAATGTCTAATTAAAAGTAGTTTCTAGTAGAACAGTTTCTTTTATATCTGAGTTTCACCTTGAAATACATTTAGCATCCTGTTTATTACCTGAAGCTTCTCTTCCAATCTACTTGCTTGAAATGTTCAATTGCATTTCATGGCACCTTTAAGCTTAATTAAATTTTTGCAACAGCAGGCCTGCCCTTTAAGGCAAGATATTTCTTTCAATCAATATTACTTTAATACAAAAATAAAGAGCCTGCAAAATTTACTTTCTCATTTTTGGAAAGCAAATACTATTTGCCTATAAATAAATGATAGTTTCCCATGGCTATTTTTAAGGGAAAAATTAAGATAGTTTGTGGCAACATGAAGACATTTAAACTTGGAGAAAAAAGAAGAATGTTTACTCCTTTGAGATACCATCTAATCCTAGACCCCTATATTTCATCAAACTCTAGGCACGAAAACATACAACTCACATGTGAATCAAAATTACTTGACATTATTCAGCTTTATGATTTTTCTACTGTTTGGATTATGTTGCCAAGACCAGACAAGCTAATGTATCTAGGAATAAATCTAAGCTTAAAAAAGTGATTCTTGTCTCTATATCTAATTTGTTCGACAAGAAGGCAGTTTCTTTTCCTATTTTTAGTTACTTCTATAATTTTGTGGCAACTGTTGATTGCCAGCCTGCAGCAGTTAAGAGGAAAAGCCATAGAGAGCAGGGCACTCCCCACTATTGTCATCCACTGATCCTCATTTCCCCAGTCCCAGCCCACACATGCCAGCACTGACCTCACCCCATCCCCCAAATAATCCATCCAACAAGCCTGTACGTGTTGGAATCAGGGGTCCAGTTGCACAAGCAACAAGAAGTCATTTTTAATACCTTTCTTCCTCTTCCCTGATCCCTCTGATATTCCATTCAGAGCCCAAGCAATTCTACCTGCTAAAATGTTAATAGCTACCCACAGCTGCCCATCTTTTGCAACAGGAGCTTTTTCTTAATTACCCTCACTTTCTACTCGACAAACAACAGCCACCAAATTGGTCCATGTAGATCTACTCTGTTCCAACCTCTTCTCGCAATATTTTAAAAACTAATACCTAAAAATATGTCTTCACTGCTTAAAATGCTTCATTTCACAAGTGCTCATAAAACAGAAGTCCTCTGCATGCAATCTACAGCCCTGGATCAGTGGCTTTTATCCACCTTTCCTATCTCATCCATACCTTGCTACCTTTGCTTGTGTTGCATCGTCTAGTATCAGCGCCTCACTCCAGACAGGCACGCCTCTTTCAGGGCCTTAAGGGTGTCATTTCTTCTGCCTGGATTCTCTTATTTAAGGAGGTGGTATAATGAGAACAACGAGAGCCAGAGCATTGCAACAGCAATTGGGGTTGGTATGCCAGGTGCACAATTTTACTAGCTGTATGATCTTAAACTCTCTGGGAATCGCAGTTGCAGAATCTGTAACATGGGACAGATAACAGTCTATATTAGAGGTACCCTGAAAGTGACAAGATTTGATACACTTAAAACATTTAGGAACTATCTGGCACATAGTGAGCCTTCAATATTATCAGATGCCATCCCTTCTCTCTTCACCTAGCTAACCCCTACTAATCCTTCAGATCTTGGCTTCTGTGTTGCTTCCTAAGGAAAGAATCCCTTGATCTCCCCAACATTACCAGGCCAAACTTCTTGTCAGGAATACTTTGGCCCTATGTATCCATCCATTAAAGGGCTTGTCACAGTTGCAGTTTCAGATTTGTGTTAATGTCTAACTTGATGTAAAACTCCTTAATGGCAAAAAATATTTTTGGCTTTGTACAGTACCTTTTGGAGGAGGAAGTGGCAACCCACTCCAGCGTTCTTGCCTGGAGAATCCCAGGGACAGGGGAGCCTGGTGGGCTGCCGTCTATGGGGTTGCACAGAGTCAGACACGACTGAAGCGACACAGCATCCCCAATACCTAACACAGTACCCAGAATGTAGTAGCACTCAATAGCTATTTTGAATAAATGAATGTTCTACTTTCTTCCTTGCTTGCCTTCCTTCTCCCATCACTTATCCTCAATTGATCAAAGTCCTCTGATTCCTGTTTTATTTACTGGTCTTCCCCAAATCTCTCAGTTGGGATTAATTGCTCCACTATCGGATCTCCCATTGCTGTGTTTCCCTTCTAGAGAACAATAATCATATTCTACCTTGTATCGAGCTACATTTGGTCTTTCTTCTATTGTCATTAGGGTCAGTTTTCTAAAATTTAAACTTCATATACTCAGTCTGATGTAGTCAAAGCTTTCTGATGACTTTTCAGAAGGTAAAGTCGACCTCCTTAATCTGATACACATATAAACCACAACCTTATTCCAGCCAACCTTTTTTTTCCCAGACTTTTCATATTATATTGCCCCTAGCTCCCCTGTCTGGTTTAGACAGGCATTCTTTGCATGGAACAGAAGGTACCTACCACCTTTATGAAGCAGCATGACCATCACATCTTGTGGTCAGAAAAAAAAAAAAAATAGCTTCCAAAATAAATCAGAAAGAAAACATTTTAAAGGGTTGCCTTATTTAGTTCTAGACTCCAAAATAAGTAAAACCTTGAGTCTTGTCTGTAAGATGCTGACTCAACAACTGAAGCAAGGTTATTTCTTACTTTTGCAATACTGATATCTGGAAATCGTGTGTTATATGTATCTGCACACAACACAATGTTTGTGGGTATGGCAATAAAGCGAGAAAAACTGTTTGCCACCATGAACAGTCAATGTGGTAGAACACACTACTGTCTTCAGGTCTCCATCCTTCCTGCCATCCTTGCTTTCTGATCAGTGAGTGGCTTTTGAGTTTCACCATCTGAAGGCAAGTATACTCTCTTGCACTACTGATGTTGGGAATGGCCACATAGCTTGTTTTGAACAGAGTTGCCAGTGACAGTTGGCCAATTTGGATCCCA
Source organism: Madoqua kirkii (assembly GCA_006408675.1). Lineage (NCBI taxonomy): Eukaryota > Metazoa > Chordata > Mammalia > Artiodactyla > Bovidae > Madoqua > Madoqua kirkii. The sequence goes on along the minus strand of SJYC01003852.1, from coordinate 6,430 downwards.
AACTTTGAAAGACATTGCCCTTATCCACTCACCCACAAGCTTCTGGCATCACCTGAGAAGAACATGTCTGGCTATCCACTGGACCAAGAAGGATAGGATAGGAGACAATTGGAAAGGACTTGAGCCCATATTAAAATTCGGAGCCAACAGTCAGACCCAAACCAACACTAACTAGCCCCAACTGACCAGCTTGTATGCTTCTTAAGCCACTGGGACTGGTAGAACTTTGTACACAGCATATTGACAAGAGCTGATTCATAAACATAGTCACTTTAATAACCTTGTGGGGAATTTTCTTTGAATATTTGCTGTATTTTTAAGTTTGTGAGCTGATCCTTTTAAAGCCTGCTCTTTCTTGTAATCTTAACAAGTAAACTCTTTTTCTTTTTCTGGATATTTTATCCCTGAGTCTTCCTCAACAAGAACAATCCATGAATGCATTCAAAATCAGTTTCTAATCACTGTGGGGAGTAGTATATTACTGAGTGGTTTGTCTGCCTGATATTCTCCCCTTGGAATGAGTTCTTTTTCTAGGAGATGTCTGAATTCCTCATCTTTACAGTAGACTTCTGGTGGGCTCCTTCCCCTGAATTTAAATTCTTGTATTGGTTCTAACTCCCTGCTATAGATGACACTGTTAGCTAGTTTTTTTATTTTTTATTATTTAGAAGTGATTGAATGTGGCAAGTTTATCTTCCCAAAATGTCTGCAATATTTTCAGTTCTACATACTCTTTTAGAATTTCGCCACTCTAACATCAAGAGGTACAATATACTTCCCAACCTGTTGAATCTAAGCAGAACTTTGTGACTGTCTCAGCAAACAGAATGGAGCAGAAGGTCTGATTTCCATAAACAGTAATGAACTTTCTGCCTGGATTTCTCTCCTGGAACTCAGTCACCATATTATGAGGAAGTTCAGGCTATGCAGATGCTGGCATTCCAGCCAACAGTCCCAGCTGACAGCCAGCATCAACCGTCGTATGTGAGAGTGAAAGAGTCTTTAGATGATTCAAGCTCCCAGCATCTGCTCCATGAGCAGAGCTGATGCCTGCCTGGACACTATACCAGGGGTACAGGGTATCAGTGTCTGGCTGAGCCACTGGCTTCTGTGAAGTAGCCCTAGTCTCAAAAGCAGGGAAAAGTCAAAGTTGCACTGGAAAAGCTCCCTCTCTCACGCTCTCTCCACCCCTTGCAGCCCTCCATCCTTAGACATGCTTTCCACTTGTACCAGCTCCAGACAGACTTCAGCCTCGCCACGGGTTTCTCATGTTTGTTTTCATTTCTCAGTTTCTGAACTTTCCATTTCTCTCACATCTATAGATTCCTAGGGGTCGATTTTAACATGAAGAGACTGCAGTCCATGCTAGTTCACTATCTTAACAACAGATATATAAGAAGTACAGGGAAGAGAAACATTTGCTTATCTACCAGATATTTACACTTTGGATTTCTCTTCATAGTTGACCAATTTTCCAGATATTGTCTTGACAAGATAAAGCTGGAGAGTGTGCATTCAGACAGATTCACTGGACCATCTTGGCAGATGCCAATTTAAGGAGGGTCTCTGGTTTGGATAACATTAATGTCCAAGGTGTCAACTGTCCATTGGTCACCACTGGAACTTAGTATTCAGACAAAGGCTTGGTTCTACCAGTTTGCATTTCTCAGCTCCAACTGTATTTAAACAGAACTCTATCACTGGCAGTTTATAAACCAAGAAACCAAACCACAACTTAGATCAACTAGTGACAAATTCATTACCCACCCAAACTTTTCAAATCATTTCCTTCTTCATTCAGAATGAACTGCAGAGTTACGGCAGCAGGGCTCAGCTACGTTTCCCAAAGCTGTTCTAGTTTCCAGTGTGTCATCTGTATCCCTAGATCTGCCTTCTCCATAGCTTTGGGGAGGAAAGCTGCCAGTCTTTCACTTTAGCAAAACACCTCTCATAATACAAAACTGCCTTGTCTTAATGAGAAAAAAACAGAACTGCTATTGGTTTGCAAAGTGAAAGTGACTCAGTTGTTTCCAACTCTTTGCAACCCCATGAACTGTATAACTCTCCAGGCCAGAATACTGGAGTGGGTAGCCTTTCCCTTCTCCAGGGGATCTTCCCAATACCGCATTGCAGGTGGATTCTTTACCAGCTGAGCCACCAAAGAAGCCCAAGATATGGATTGGGTAGCCTATTCCTGCCCCAGCAGATCTTCCTGACTGAGGAATTGAACTGGGGCCTCCTGCAATGCAGGCAGATTCTTTACCAGCTAGCTACCAGGGAAATCCCCCCTGTTTACAGTTGGTCTATAAACTAGTGCCCAAACACAGAGGGGAGGGAGAAACCAAAGAAAGAGGCAGACCACTTCAGATTGGAAGTGGTAGTTTTAATAAGTGAAGTCGCTCAGTCATGTCCGACTCTTTGTGACCCCATGGACTGTAGCCTACCAGGCTTCTCAGTCCATGGGATTTTCCAGGCAAGAGTACTGGAGTGGGTTGCCATTTCCTTCTCCAGGGGATCTTCCCAACCCAGGGATCAAACCCAGTCTCCCACATTGTAGGCAGACGCTTTATCCACTAGGCCACCAGGGAAGCCCAAAGGGAACTTACGTATGAGGCTTGATTTGTGTGACTACAAGACATGTAGATCTCTACCCCCACCCACCAGAATCTTAAAGGTTTACATAGAGACCTTAACTGGATTCAGTCATACATTCAGTCAGATGGGCTCGACAACAAATCTCAACAAGTCTCTCAAGGACACAGCTCCCTGTGTGGGCCTGGTGGGCAGAAGGTACATTGCAAGAGTAGGGGCAGGGTTAAGAGTGAGGAGTCTCCAACTCCCTGGGCTCAACTCAAGAGCGAACCAGAAGTTACATCCTCTTGATGATCTCCTCCAACACTTTGTCTATGAGCTCTGCGGTACCTTCATACTGAAATCAAGCAGGACTTTGTGGGGCTCTTGGGCACAAAAGCCTTTCTGTGTCACTCACTACTTGTTAGCAGGATACAGGCATCATTCAGCCTCCAAGACATTTCCTGAGTTACAACAGAGCAGGTAGAAACAGCTGCTAGTTAGAGAAGGGAAAGGATACAGAGACAAGGGAGGAACAGTCAAACAATAGTGCAACCCTGGGGCAGAGTGCTGGTTCCCCCTCGGGGATACACATAACAGTATCTTTGAGTTGTTTGGCAGACCCTGAAATCCCCATCAAATGGGAGAAGTTAACTGGATGCTGCCCACAAGCACAGAAATCCAAGACAGTTGGAATCAGGAAGTGGAGGATGGTAACTCCCAAAAACCTCAAAGCCAGCCAATCAGAAGAATGTCCACAAGCTGATCATGTCCTCCTCTTTGAACCACTGCTATAAAACTCCTCACTACCCTCTCCAGGACAGGTCAGTTCAGTTTAGCCACTCAATCGTGTCTGACTCTTTGCAACCCCATGAATCGCAGCACTCCAGGCGTCCCTGTCCATCACCAACTCCTGGAGTTTACCCAAACTCATGTCCATCAAGTCGGTGACGTCATCCAGCCATCTCATCCTCTTCATCCCCTTCTCCTCCTGCCCCCAATCCTTCCCAGCATCAGAGTCTTATCCAATGAGTCAACCTTTTGCATGAGGTGGCCAAAGTACTGGAGTTTCAGCTTTAGCATCATTCCTTCCAAAGAAATCCCAGGGCTGATCTCCTTCAGAATGGACTAGTTGGATCTCCTTGCAGTCCAAGAGCCTCTCAAGAGTCTTCTCCAACAGCACAGTTCAAAAGCATCAATTCTTTGGTGCTCAGCCTTCTTCACAGTCCAACTTTCATATCCATACATGACCACTGGAAAAACCATTGCCTTGACTAGACAGACCTTTGTTGGCAAAGTAATGTCTCTGCTTTTCAATATGCTCTCCAGGTGAGACACACAATTTTGAGGGCATTAGCTCACTGTAGCCCCCTTTGCCTGGCAAAGCAGTAAAGCTTTTCTTTCTACTTCACCCAAAGCTCCTGTCTCAAAGACTCAATTCGGTACCCGTGTAGAGAGGCTGAATTTCAGTGACAACACCTTAACATTCTCTGGCTGTATCTACTGCTGTGGCTTCATCCAGGCTGACTTTCACTATGTGACTGCTGAGCCTCTTTGATTCTTTATATTTTGAGGTAATTTTATTTGCTCCTGGAGAAGAAAAAGTAAATTCCTAATTGATGCTTATGGTTGGTACACACTAAGGACTCCATAGTGTTTATTAAAATGATTAATGTTCTAAGGTAAAAGGATTAGAAGTAAAAAAAGAAATTAAGTTTACAAAGGCTAGGAGAGTCAGATTCATTCATCTGTACAGATGGGAGGAAGCTTTGCTCCATCTGCTGTGCTTCCATCGCTTGGCAGATAAGAAAAGTGAGGTTAAGCAACATGGCTGAAGTCTTGTAGTCGCAGGGGTCAGGGTGCCCAGTGATCCAGCTCAGTGGGCTCCTGCTCCGGCCAGCAGCCCCAGCAAGCACGCTCCAGAGCAGTCAGCATCTTTGTTTGCTATATTAACAATATGGGATCCCAGGCACAGGGTGACCTGTCTGGACACAAACACAGAGGTTCTGAGAGTGTCTGCTAGAGCACAGAAATACATCTTGGGCTCTGAGAGAGATCTTAAAATAGCTCCCATGTGGCAACACTGCTTGGATGGCTTTGGAAAGACAGCCAGTAGTCAGCAACCCACAGGAAGTTTTCAGTTCAAGGTTGAAGAAGCTTGCAGCCCAAAGTCAAGGGGCTGGAACTTAGAGTTCTCATAATCCAGAGACTTATTCATCCCTGTGGATACTGAGGAATGTTTAAGTGGGAAACACTGTCAAAGCTGAAACAAAGAATTCTTTTATTTAAGTTCTTGCTCCAGATTCATTCTGGGTGGTGAGTAACATGTCTTTAGGTGGGAGGGTGCCTGACAGGAAATTGTGGATGTCTGGTGATGGCTTTCAGGCTGTACTTGCCCATCAGGTCACAAACAATGTTCTGTGACAAAACTGGAAAGTGGGGGAAAGATAGGAGAAGAATGCAAAGTCACTTGACTCTCAAGGTCACCAAAGTACTCATTAATATCTTCAGATATTGGGCTCTGAAAAATTCATTTTCAAAATGAATGCAATAATTCACCAGCTATTAGTTCAACAAGGAACAGGCTTGAGAGTTGGCAGGGCACGTGGCTGGATAAACTGCTTTTACTTTGCCCCTAACACAACGTCATGTGAAGGCAGGCATCTGATCATCCTAGAGATAGATTTAAATTGTCATGAGAGTTAAGGTAACATCAATCAGAATTAAGCTAAAATCCCCACTATATTCAGATTTATAGATTCATTGTAAGAACTAGTCTTCCTATTCTTAAAAAAAAAAAAATCTAAGAACTCTTAATGAGCAGATGAAATCTATCAGGACAATTTCCCCACATTCCTACAGGGAGTAAAATTTTTTGAAAAAAGAAATTTAAGGGGACAATAAACACAGGACAATAATCTAAGTAAGAACACAAGATGCAAATTAAAAGGATAATAACCAAATCAGCACCAATTTAAAATGAAGATAATGCCCACTGCTCATAAGGAAATAGTGGAGTGGACAATTCTCTTTGACTGATAGAAGTGTAAATTAATTTACCCTTTCTGGGAAAGAATAAACAGCAATATGCATCAAGGGCCATAAATTGCTTATAGCCTTTAGAGCAGTGATTCTATTTATAGTTATCCTGCCTAAAGAAATAATTTTAAACACAAAGCTTTATGCAAAGTTGCTCATGCTACCATATTTTAACACTTGTACTTAGTATTATTTAGAACTCAAAAATCAACCTAAATTTCTATACATAGTAGGATTTAAGAGATATCTTCAAGAAAATTAGAGATACCAAGGGAAAATTTCATGCAAAGATGGGCTCAATAAAGGACAGAAAAGGTCTGGACCTAACAGAAGCAGAAGATATTAAGAAGAGGTGGCAAGAACACACAGAAGAACTGTACAAAAAAGATCTTCACGACCCAGAGAATCACAATGGTGTGATCACTCACCTAGAGCCAGACATCCTGAAATATGAAATCAAGTGGGCCTTAGAAAGCATCACTACGAACAAAGCTAGTGGAGGTGATGGAATTCCAGTTGAGTTATTTCAAATCCTAAAAGATGATGCTGTGAAAGTGCTGCACTCAATATGCCAGCAAACTTGGAAAACTCAGCAGTGTCCACAGGCCTGGAAAAGGTCAGTTTTCATTCCAATCGCAAAGAAAGCAATGCCAAAGAATGCTCAAACTATTGCACAATTGCACGGATCTCACATGCTAGTACAGTAATGCTCAAAATTCTCTAAGCCAGGCTTCAGCAATACCTGAACTGTGAACTTCCAGATGTTCAAGCTGGTTTTAGAAAAGGCAGAGGAACCAGAGATCAAATTGCCAACATCTGC
>SJYC01003849.1:0-14382 GCA_006408675.1 Madoqua kirkii | reverse complement strand
TATAGGAGACTTACAATGTTGTACATTGTCTTGTACTATATAGGAAAGTGCCTTAGTTATACACATATATATTCACATATATATACAATATTTTAAACTATTTTTTTCCATTATAGTTTATCATAGGATAGAGAGTATAGTGCTACACATTAGGACTTTGCTCTTTGTCCTTTCTAAATGTAATGGTTCACATCTACTCCCAATACCAAACTCCCAGTCCATCCCTCTCTCTCTCCCCCTACCCTTGGCAACCACAATTCTGTCCTCTGTGTCTGTGAATCTATTTCTGTTTTGCAGATAAGTTCATTTGCATCATATTTAGATTCCACATATAAGTAATATTGTATAATACTTCTCTTTCTCTTTCTGACTTATTTCACTCAGTATGACAATCTCTGGGTCCATCCATGTTTCAATAAGTGACATTATTTCATTCTTTTTTATGGCTGAGCAGTATTTCATTGTATATTTCTATCACATCTACTTTATCATGTTTCGAGTACTGTCAATAGTGCTGTTATGAACATAAGCGTACTTGTGTCTTTTTGAATTATAGTTATATTTGTTTGTCTCCCAGAAGTGGGATTTCTGTATTATATGGGTGATTCTATTTTTAGTTTTCTGAAAAATCTCCATACCATTTTCCATAGTAGCTGTACCAATTTACATTCCCACCTACAGTGAAGGAGGTTACCTTCTCTCCACACCCTCTCCAGCATTTGCTATTTGTAGCTGTTTTAATGATGGCATTCTGATCTGTTTAATTAGTTACTCACTGTAGTTTTGATTTGCATTTTTCAAATAAAACTGAAATATGAAACTCATAAATAGAAGAAAAGCAGTGACCATAAACTGATTTTGAATGGGTCCAGACAATAATTTAGTGAAGAAATTTCTTCAAAGAAAAGATGACAATTGCATTCAAAGAAGGAAAGAAAATTATTCCATTATTGAATTAATAAGTTAAAAAGTCAACAGAAAACTTTAAGAAAGAACCACAAGGAAATTCTAGAGACAAAAGTTATAATAATAACAATAAAAATTTCACAAGTTAGAATCAAAAGGAAATCTGAGTTTGTGGAAGAAAGAAGCAGCAAACTTTATTACAGATTAGTTGTCACTCTGAAGAACAAACAAATAAAGATGAAAAGAAAATGAATGGCATCTCACAAATCTGTTAGAATATACCAAGTGTTCCAAAGTTTGTGTGAAATCATAGTTTCAAAAGTGGGGGCAGGGAGTGGAAATAAAACTAAAAATAATAATGACTAAAAATTCTCAGATTTGCTTAAAACATTGATTTACAGCCCCATGAACTCAATAAATTCAAAGTAAAGTAAAAGCAGCACACCACATTGTGGTACTCTAGATATAATACTCCCAAAAGATGTTCATGTCTTAACCTCCAAAATCCATTAATAAGTTACTTTACATGGCAAAAGAGATTGCAGAAGTACTTGAATTAAGAATTTTGAAATATAAAGATTATCCTGCATTATTCATGATGGCTCTATACAATAAGAGGGAGCTTAATGGGTGGAAATAATGAGATTTATGGATAGTGTAACATGGAAACTTATATTACCATATGCAAAATAAATACCAGTGGGAATTGGGAGTATGTCTCAAAGAATCCAAACAGGGGCTCTGTATCAACCTGCAGGGGTGGGATAGGGAGAGAGATGGGAGGAAGGTTCAAGAGGGAGAGGACATATGCATATTTATGGCTGTTGAGATTTGACAGAAAACATCAAAATTCTGTAAAGCAACTATACTTCAATTAAAACATAATTAAATAAAAATAAAAATGGCATATGACAAAGTAAAGCTGGAGTGAGTTGCTTTGAAGATGGAAGAAAGAGCCACAAGTCACGGACTGCAGATGCATTGCATAAACTGGAAAAAAGAGAAATAGATTCTCTCCTGAAGGAATAGAGCACCACCCACATGTTGATTTCAGTCTGATAAGATGCCTTTCAAAACTATAACCTCAGGAGCTATAAGATAATTGATTTGTGTTGTTTTCAGCCATTAAGTTTGTGGTAATTTGTTATAGTGGCAGTAGACAATCAACATGCATATGTAAAACTGACAAAAATAAAAAATAAGGGAAAATAGCAAGAGGAAAATAAGACTTCTTTGGTGGCTCAAACGGTAAAGTGTCTGTCTACAATGCGGGAGACCCGGGTTCGATCCCTAGGTTGGAAAGATCCCCTGGAGAAGGAAATGGCAATCCACCCCAGTATTGCCTGGAAAATCCCACGGACAGAGGAGCCTGGTAGGCTACAGTCTGTGGGGTCTCAAAGAGTTGGACAAGACTGAGAGACTTCACTTCAGCAAAATATTAACAGCTGATTCAAATCAGAAAAGTAGAGGCTAGAGGACAAGAGAATGACATTGTCAGAGTGCTAAAATGTGCTGACAATGATTTAGACAGCAAAACCTTCGATTTTAAAGGCACTGTTTACAATAGCCAGGACATGGAAGCAAACTAAATGTCCACCAATGGAGGAACAGATAACTAAGATGTGGTACATATATACAATGGACTATTACTGAGCCACAAAAAGGAATGGAATTGGGTCATTTGTGGAGACATAGATGGACCTAGCAAATGTAATCCTAAGTGAAATACGTCAGAAGAAGAATACAAATATTGTATATTTATGCATGCATGGGGAATCCAGAAAAATGGTATAGGTGATCTTATTTGAAAGCAGAAATGGAGACACAAATTAAGAAAACAAATGCATGGATACCAACAAGAAAAAGAGGATGGAATAAATTGGAAGTCTGACACTGATGCACATACACTACTGATACTATGTGCAGCACAGATGACTAGTGAGAACATAAATACTAATGAGAATATACTGCACAGCACAGGGAACTCTACTTAATGCTCTGTGGTACCCTAAATAGGAAGGAAGTCCAAAAGAGAGGGGATATATGTATGTGTATGGCTGATTCATTTCTCTGTTCAACAGAAATTAGCATAACATTATAAACCAACTATATTTCAATAAAATTAATTTTAAACATTAAAAGAAATAAAGACCCAGTCCTTCTCAGTCTCTTTAAGGCTATTTCCACTGACATAGATATTCAGACACATTCTTCCTTGTTCTAGTGATTCTTGATTCCTAGTTACTAAAATATTAACACACAAAAGAAAAAAAAACAAGTGAAGTAATGAATGTACTTATTAAATAGATGGGAGGAATCTTTTGACAATATATATCAAGTCACCATGACATACAATTTAAATAGCTCACAGTTTTATACGTCAATTAAACCTCAATAAAACTAAACAAAAAATCATATGTTTCCTAACTTTATCTGAGGCTCAATTATAAAAGAGGCAACACTTTCTGTAGTTGAACGATCATGAATTATATCATACCTAACCCCTTATACAAGGTTAGTAAAAAATTACAAGCCAAGATAATCCAAATGTTCCTTGGAATTAATGTGTAGGCTTTGTGAAAGGTCATTTCTATTTCAGGTTAGGAGTTCTATCTAGACAGTAACATTAAGCTCGTGATGGCCATCTTTTACTCCATTTAAAGAGCATTTATCATCAAATTCAATGCAAGAACTTCAAAGGGCACCCACAAAATACAGAGGTAAAGCTTTAATATAATTACTTGAGCTCCCAGATCAAGATATACCTGATGAGGTATTAGCATAACATGCTGTTATGTAAATATATACTCCACTATTAATATAGATGAAAAGTTATTTTTATATCACACAATACACAAACTCTTCATAATACTGAAATTGGATTTCAGACTAGGTCATTCTAAATGGCAAGGAATGGGATGAATTAAAATACAGAAGGAAGATAATGAAGATTTTGTTATGCTCTTGTTTTAAACTATGCTCATTCCTCTGTAATATAGCCCTCAATTGCAAATATTGTAAATTTTATTCTCAGACTGGGATAAGGAGGAACAAAAAAAACCAAACACTAATTTATCCCTTAACCGTTGTAGAAGAAAAACACCTGTTAATGGTAGGAAGAAGACTGTTTGGTTTTTGTTTATGTTTTCAAATAAGGTCCATGTTTAAGATATGAACTGATATCTATTGTCATTGAAGTTACTAGTTCTGAATTCTTTGAAAAGACACTTAAACTGCTAGTGAAATCTATAGAAATTGACAAACAGAAATCTATAATTTTTTAACCTCTGACTACAACTCAGTTCTTGTAACTGAAAAAGAAATCCTCACTATTAGTACCATCCACACCAGGAAAGTGAAGGCCTCCTCTACACTCCTTTTAGATAAAACATGAAAGAAAGAAAGTGAAAGTGAAGTGTCTGACTCTTTGTGACCCCATGGACACCAAGCTCCTCCATCCATGGGATTTTCTAGGCAAGAGTACTAGAGTGGGTTGCCATTTCCTTCTCCAGGGAACTTCCCCACCCAGGGGTTGAACCCAGGTCTCTCACATTGTAGACAGACGCTTTACTGTCTGAGCCACTGGGGAATTCTTTTTAGATACAAACATGAGGGAAGGGGAAGAAAGCACTCAGGGAAAATTACAAAGACTGAAAAATTTCTGGTGAAAGTATTTACTTCACAGCTAGAAGACCTTGGCATATAGTATATGCTATGGACTTGTGCCCACCCCTTGTTCCTACTTTTTGTATGCATGTGTGTGTTTATTTTATTATGAAGAAAATTTTATTTAGAATTGGCCAGCTGTATTGGGGCTTTTTTCTTTTTAACTTTACTTAGTATAGTGGCTTCCCAGGTGGCAATAGTGGCAAACAACCTGCCTGCCAATGCAGGAAATGCAAGAGACATGAGTTTAATACCTGGGTTGGGAGGATCCTTTGGAGAAAGAAATTGCAACCTGCTCAAGTATCCTTGCCTGGAGAATTCCATGAACAGAAGAACCAGATGGGCTACAGTTCATAGGGTTGTAAAGAGTCTGACATGTTTGAAGCAACTTAGAATGCACATAGTTGGTTTACAATGTTATGTTACTTTCAAGTGTACAGCAGAGTGATTCACACACACATATGTATGTGTGTGTGTATATATATGTATATATATATGTCCATTCTGTCCATTCTTTTTCCAATTCTTTTTCCATATAGGTTATTACAGAATATTGAGTATAGTTCTCTGTGCCATACTGTAGATCCGGGTTACTTATCTGTTTTATATATAATAATGTGTGTATGTTAAGCCTAACACCTAATTTATCCATCGCCAGCCTACTTTTTCCCTTTGGATGTCATGACTATATTTTTGAAGTCTATGAGTCTGTTTCTGTGTCATAAATAAGTTTAGAAGAACCTAAATCTGTTTAGTTCTGTTCAGTTTTGTCACACAGTTGTGTCCAACTCCTTTTGACTCCATGGAATGCAGCATACTAAGGTTCCCTGTCCATCACCAATTCCCTGAGCATACTCAAACTCATGTCCATTGAGTCAGTGATGCCATCCAACCATCTCATCTGCTGTCATCCCCTTCTCCTTCCACCTTCAGTCTTTCCCAGCATCAGAGTCTTTTCAAATGAGTCAGTTATTTGCATCAGGTGGCCAAATATTGGAGTTTCAGCTTCAGCATCAGTCCTTCTAATGAATATTCAGGATTGATTTCCTCTAGAATGGACTGGTTGGATCTCCTTGCTGTCCAAGGGACTTTCAAGAATCTTCTCCTACACCACAGTTCAAAAGCATTAATTCTTCAGCACTCAGTTTTCTTTATGTTCCAATTCTCACATCCATGACTATTGGAAAAACCAAAGCTTTGACCAGATGCACCTTTGTTGGCAAAGTAATGTCTCTGCTTTTTAATATGCTATCTAGGTTGGTCATAACTTTTCTTCCAAAGAACAAGAGTATTTTAATTTCATAGCTGCAGTGGTTTTAGAGCCCACAAAAATAAAATCTGTCATTGTTTCCATTGTTTCTCCATCTATTTGCCATGCAGTAATAGGACCAGATTCCATGATCTTAGTTTTCTGAATGTTGAGCTTTAAGCCAAATTTTTTACTCTCCTCTTTCACTTTCATCAAGAGGTTCTTTAGCTCTTGTTTGCTTTCTGCCAGAAGTTTGGTGTCATCTGCATATCTGAGGTTATTGATATTTTTCCTGGCAATAGTAATTCTAGCTTGTGTTTATCCAGCTTGGCATTTTGCATGATGTACTCTGCATATAAGTTAAATAATCAGGGTGGCAAAGTGCAGTCTTGATGTACTCCTTTTTCTATTTGGAACCAGTGTATTGTCCATGTCTGATTCTAACTGTTGCTTCCTGATCTGCATACAGATTTCTCAGGAGACAGATCAGGTGATCTGGTATTATCATCTCTTGAAGAATTTTCCTCACTTTGTTGTGATCCACAGTCAAAGGCTTTGGCATAGTCAATAAAGCAGAAATAGATGTTTTTTTGGAACTCTTTTGCTTTTTTGATGATCCAATGGATGTTGGCAATTTGATCTCTGTCTCCTCTGTCTTTTCTAAATCCAGCTTGAACATCTGGAAGTTCACAGTTCACATACTGCTAAAGCCTGGCTTGGAGAATTTTGAGCACTACTTTGCTAGCGCGTGAGATGAGTGCAGCTGTGAGGTAGTTTGAGCACTCTTTGTCATTGCCTTTCTTTGGGATTGGAATGAAAACTGACCTTTTCCAGACCTCTTGCCACTGCTAAGTTTTATAAATTTATTGGCATATTGAGTGCAGCACCCTAACAGCACCATCTTTTAGAATCTGAAATAACTCAACTGAAGTTCCATCACCTCCACTAACTCTGCTTGTAGTGATGCTTCCTAAGGCCCATTTAACTTCACATACCAGGATGTCTGTCTCTAGGTGAGTGACCACAACATCATAATTATCTGGGTCGTGAAGATCTTTTTTGTACAGTTCTGTGTATTCTTGCCACCGTTTCTTAACATCTTCTGCTTCTGTTAAGTCTATACCATTTCTAATTCTGTTGGCGACATCCAAAGCATCAGTCAGGATCTAGTGGGACATATGCCTTCTTCTCTCCATCAGGCTTGATAAGGGTGCTGATCTTGGCCATGTCCATGTCATAGGGTTTCTCCACAGCCTCCTGGACCTGGTGCTCTTGGGGTTGCCATCATGATGGCAGGAGAAATATCAATAACCTCAGATATGCAGATGACACTACCCTCATGTCAGAAAATAAAGAGGCTCTTTATGAATATGAAAGAGGAGAGTGAATAAGTTGATTTAAAACTCAACAATCAAGAAAACTATGATCATGGAATCTGGTCCCATCACTTCATGGCAAATAGATGGGGAAACAATGGAAACAGTGACAGACTTTATTTTGGGGGATCCAAAATCACAGCAGGTGGTGACTGTAGCCATGATATTAAAATACACTTGCTCCTTGGAAGAATAGCTATGACCAAATTAGACAGCATATTAAAAAGCAGAGACATTATTTTGCCAACAAAGGTGCATCTGGTCAAAGCTTTGGTTTTTCCAGTAGTCATGGATGTGAGAATTGGAACATAAAGAAAACTGAGTGCTGAAGAATTGATGCTTTTGAACTGTAGTGTAGGAGAAGACTCTTGAGAGTCCCTTGGACTGTAAGGTCAAACTAGTCAATCTTAAGGGAAATCAGTTTTGAATATTCATTAGAAAGACTGATGCTGAAGGTGAAGCTCCAATATTTTGGCCACCTTGGGCAAAGAACTGACTTGTTGGAAAATACCTTGATGCTGGGAAAGATTGAGAGCTGGAGGAGAAGGGGCTGGCAGAGGGTGAGATGGTTGGATCACCTCACTGACTCAACGGACGTGAGTCTGAACAAGTTACTGGAGTTGGTGCTGAAAAGGGAAGATTGGCATGCTGTGATCCATGGGGGTCACAAAAAGCCGGAGCTGACTCAGCATCTGAACTGTACTGAACTGAGTACATGAAAGCCATACCAGGTCTGGTACTTTACTCAAAGTTTGTTATTAATGGTCTAGGTCTCTACTACAATCCTATCAGATAATTCCCATTCTTAAAGTATTAAGAAATGCTCAGCTTCTCCAGTTTTGTATCTACATTCCAGGAAGAAATGAAATGAGATTGCCACAACCCAGAGTCTATGTCAAATATATAGTCTTAAAGTTATTTTCTTCAAAGCTCCTCACTGTTACTTTTACACTTCTGTAGGTTGGCCAGAGCTGTGTCATAAGATTGTCTCTAGTTTCAGATAGAATCTGGAAAGACATTGATTAACTACAAACATTACAACACATAAATTAATTTTTTAAGTAAATGGGAAGTAGGTAATTGCAATTTATTAATAGCAGAAGTCTATTCATAACTGCCATAATTGCCTATTGAGAAAATGAAATCATTGAGTTCAAATTAATGAGAACACTTTTATAAATGATCATTCATTACTGTAATGAGAAGACTTCTATATTCCTGAGAGTCTTTTCAAAATTTTCCTTTGATGAAGCCACACAATGATGAATTACTTGCTTAAGCATCTGTCTTTCCCTGACCTGGCAGCTGGAACTTCATCACTGTTTACAGCACTGCTGTGAGGGCTGCAGCATTTTATGTGGACCCCTCTCTCTGGGCACGGTGGGCTGTTTTGTGTGTGTGTTGGAGGTGAGAAGAAATTTCATTAAAATGGGTTGCCTAGACCACCCCATCCTCAGTAGCACAGTTGCATGATCCAGTGTCCTGTAATAGAACATTTGAAGAGTTTTTCACATTATAACCAATAAAGCAAGTCATTCTCCTCCTGGGGATTAAACTCATAATGCATGCAGGTAATACACGTGCAGATAAAAGAGAATCAACTTGATATACATTGAGAACCATTTGTTCCTGAAACTCAGCTGGAAAAATCTGATTGATGGGACTTGTTTAAATATTCTTTGTTTTACCATGTAACATCAATATTATCTTCTTTTGGCTTAGTCCATTTATTTCACTTTCTCTAATTCAGATAAGTAGATCAAGCAGAAGAGTCTTGACATTTATCCTAGTTAATATTCATTATCCTTCATGTTATTAAATAGTGAATGTCCTTTTTTGATACAGGTATCAATTAATACAATCTTAAATGTGATTTGGCACTAGGTATATGCATTCTGCATAATAAAAAGCCAAATAGTTAATGGTTTTGAGATGCATCAGTTGAGTTGACCTAGGCTATGTTGCAGTAATCAACAGTAAAAATTTGTAGTGTGGCTTATAACCCTGAATGTTTTCATCTTATGGGTTCATTTCAGACTGGCACTAATTCCACTCCCCACTGTCTTCATGTTGGGATCCAGGCTGACTGAATGACCTTTATTTATAATCTTATGGTCTCATGGAAAGAGAAGATAAATTATACATGGTTGTCCCTAGGCTAGTTCTTAAAGCTTTTGAATGTAAGTGACATATGTCATTTTTACTCAAATTCCTTAACCAAGGCAAGTTACTGGACTTCTCCTAAATAGTAAAGGACAGAGAATAGGTGAATATTTTGAGCAACTATAGAATATTCCACAAGAACAAAAATCCTGGATGCTGTATGGGTTATATTCTGATTCTGTTCTTTCGCAACAGTGTTACTTTAGGCAGGTTAAAAATGTCTCTGTGCATCACACTCTTCACTGAAAAGTAAAAGTAATTCTGGTTATAACTTCCATAGAATTAATGTGATGGGTCAATAAAGTAATGGCTAGAAAATGCACAGCACAGTATCTGGCTCAACACCACTAGCTTAAAAAAATATTCTATTATATTGGATTCAACTTTTGATTGAAAACATTAAACTTGACTTAGATAGAAATAACACATGTGCTCTAGTTCCTACATATCTTCTTGTAGTGAAATTACTACCTAAAGATCTTAAGAGCTAAATGCCTCTGTCAATAGTAAATTGCTTGGATGGGGCTTTAATTGCTCATTCTTTGTTCTCTCAGTAACCTGCGATCTTTTTACTTATTTTCATAAGAGACACTGATTTAAATTAAGACTCATCAGCTGCTCAAGACAGAACAGAAAACTGAATGCAATACCCCCTTTTACAGAATGTAAATAATAACAACACAATCTATTACCATGGAAGTGGTCTAACCAAGTATCAAACAATTGTCATGATTCAATTTTAATAACTGTATTAATAACTGTCCACTCTGCAATAGAAAAGCCTGTGGCACTGATGATGCTGCTATTAGGAGTTCACTAGTATATTGCCTTCTGAAAAGCTTCATGTTTTCATAATTACCACATGTAGTCATTTATTTTCTGCTCTATAAATAAAAAATACCTTAAATTAGTTTTGTATTTGTCATTTCTGGGGTCAAATAGTTTCCTATTTACTGCAGGGGTCCCCAGCCTCTGGGATATAATGCCTGATGATCTGAGGTGGAGCTGATGTAATTCAGTTCAGTTCAGTCACTCAGTTGTGTACGACTGTTTGCGACCCCATGATTTTGGCACTAGGTATATGCATTCTGCATAATAAAAAGCCAAATAGTTAATGGTTTTGAGATGCATCAGTTGAGTTGACCTAGGCTATGTTGCAGTAATCAACAGTAAAAATTTGTAGTGTGGCTTATAACCCTGAATGTTTTCATCTTATGGGTTCATTTCAGACTGGCACTAATTCCACTCCCCACTGTCTTCATGTTGGGATCCAGGCTGACTGAATGACCTTTATTTATAATCTTATGGTCTCATGGAAAGAGAAGATAAATTATACATGGTTGTCCCTAGGCTAGTTCTTAAAGCTTTTGAATGTAAGTGACATATGTCATTTTTACTCAAATTCCTTAACCAAGGCAAGTTACTGGACTTCTCCTAAATAGTAAAGGACAGAGAATAGGTGAATATTTTGAGCAACTATAGAATATTCCACAAGAACAAAAATCCTGGATGCTGTATGGGTTATATTCTGATTCTGTTCTTTCGCAACAGTGTTACTTTAGGCAGGTTAGAAAATGTCTCTGTGCATCACACTCTTCACTGAAAAGTAAAAGTAATTCTGGTTATAACTTCCATAGAATTAATGTGATGGGTCAATAAAGTAATGGCTAGAAAATGCACAGCACAGTATCTGGCTCAACACCACTAGCTTAAAAAAATATTCTATTATATTGGATTCAACTTTTGATTGAAAACATTAAACTTGACTTAGATAGAAATAACACATGTGCTCTAGTTCCTACATATCTTCTTGTAGTGAAATTACTACCTAAAGATCTTAAGAGCTAAATGCCTCTGTCAATAGTAAATTGCTTGGATGGGGCTTTAATTGCTCATTCTTTGTTCTCTCAGTAACCTGCGATCTTTTTACTTATTTTCATAAGAGACACTGATTTAAATTAAGACTCATCAGCTGCTCAAGACAGAACAGAAAACTGAATGCAATACCCCCTTTTACAGAATGTAAATAATAACAACACAATCTATTACCATGGAAGTGGTCTAACCAAGTATCAAACAATTGTCATGATTCAATTTTAATAACTGTATTAATAACTGTCCACTCTGCAATAGAAAAGCCTGTGGCACTGATGATGCTGCTATTAGGAGTTCACTAGTATATTGCCTTCTGAAAAGCTTCATGTTTTCATAATTACCACATGTAGTCATTTATTTTCTGCTCTATAAATAAAAAATACCTTAAATTAGTTTTGTATTTGTCATTTCTGGGGTCAAATAGTTTCCTATTTACTGCAGGGGTCCCCAGCCTCTGGGATATAATGCCTGATGATCTGAGGTGGAGCTGATGTAATTCAGTTCAGTTCAGTCACTCAGTTGTGTACGACTGTTTGCGACCCCATGAATTGCAGCACGCCAGGCCTCCCTGCTCATCACCACCTCCTGGAATCTACCCAAATCCATGTCCATCGAGTCCATGATGCCATTCAGCCATCTCATCCTCAGTCGTCCCCTTCTCCTCCTGCCCCCCCAATCTCTCCCAGCCTCAGAGTCTTTTCCAGTGAGTCAACTCTTCACATGAGGTGGCCAAAGTACTGGAGTTTCAGCTTTAGCATCATTCCTTCCAAAGAAATCCCAGGGTTGATCTCCTTCAGAATGGACTGGTTGGATCTCTTTGCAGTCTCAGGGACTATCAAGAATCTTCTCCAACATCACAGTTCAAAAGCATCAATTATTCAGTGCTCAGCCTTCTTCACAGTCCAACTCTCACATCCATACATGACCACAGGAAAAACCATAGCCTTGACTGATGTAATAAGAATAGAAATAAAGTGCACAGTACATGTAACACATTTTAATCACGCTGAAACCATTCCCCGACTCAAGGTCCATGGACAAAGTGTCTTCCACAAAACCAGCTCCTGGTGCCAGAATTGTAATTTATTGAATCTGTCAGTTTCCAGAGCATAATTCAGCTCTGCTGCCAGAAAACTAAAGCAGGCTCTGCCTAAGAGGGACTTCACAGCACATTTTCTCTCCAGCCAAACTGCCATGTTGCTGTTGTTAGTTTCTGGACTTTTAGGATTGCACAAGCTGCCTCTGTCTGTTTTAAGCTTCCCCACTTAAGGTTGTGACTCCTGCTGCCTCTGGGACAAAATGACAATGCTTTTCCTGCTTTGTAAACAGATAAAGACTCAGCCTTGTACTTTGCCACTGATCACTCCTTCAGTGTGACGTGAACAAAGATAGTTGCCATTTTCAGTTACTTTTCCGTGATCCGAATGCAGCAGCATACAATGACATTGCCAGAGCCCAACTGATTATATTTTACAGGCAATGACCGTATCAAAATGACATATTGATATAATTTTCTCAAAATCATAAAAAAAATTAAAAAAATATGTTTAGGTATCACATTTTATTTGAATTTAAAGCAAGAATTCAGAGTGGACAATTTGCTACAGCCTTGCATTTGCACATTTATGAATATTTATATATATGTTCATTTTTATCTATGGGTTAATAGGTGAGAGAACACTGGTACCTTAAATTTTGTTTTAAAAAATATAAAGGAAACTATGCCTTATGGCCATAAGAGATCTCATTTAAGATCAAATAATAGTAAGTTCATGTATACAGCATCTTTGAGAGATATAAAATGTATGCCCTAATTTTAAAAGTCATAGTTAATAGAGGTTCTTCTAGCATAGAAGCATCCATGTAGTAGTGAAACTAGCCTGAAAATTGAGAGTTAGTTAGTTTGTTAAATTGCAACCAACAAAAAGACATGCTAAGCATTAATTTATTTTGTTGTGGTTGTTGTTTAGTCTCTTTTGTGACCCCTTAGGCTGTAGCCTGCCAGGCTCCTCTGTTCATGGGATTTTCCAGGCAAGAATACTGGAGCAAGTTGCCATCTCCTTCTCCAGGGGATTTTCCTAACCCAAGGATCAAACCCATGTCTCCTGCATTGGCAGGCCCTGTCTTTACCACATAGCCACCAGGGAAGCCTCCTAATTTACATTAGGGAAAATATTAATCATGAAGTTTCTTTCTCATACTATATAAGAATTAGAATTGAGTTGTGCAGTTGACATATTTATTTAATTTTGTTTCTATTATTATTATACATGATTATTTATGTACATGAAGTAGACTAGAATTATACATATAATATCATTCATTTATGAGATCAAGGGAGAGAACCTGCTTCTTAATTGTGATCTTGGATATCTTAAATAACAAGACTTAACTTGTGTGAAGGCTGCAAGCTAAGCCATTCAACAAGAAGGCATTTTTTCTGTCTTCTTGATTTTAAGGGAAGACTTACTAGGAGAATTTTTTGAAAGATAGATTTTAAAAAGAAAAGGAAAAGGAGCAAAGATAAATGCTGCTGCTGCTGCTAAGTCACTTCAGTCATGTCTGACTCTGTGCGACCCCATAGATGGCAGCCCACCAGGCTCCCCCGTCCCTGGGATTCTCCAGGCAGGAACACTGGAGTGGGTTGCCATTTCCTTCTCCAGTGCATGAAAGTGAAAAGTGAAAGTGAAGTCGCTCAGTCATGTCCGACCCTCAGCGAACCCATGGACTGCAGCCTTCCAGGCTCCTCCATCCATGGGATTTTCCAGGCAAGAGTACTGGAGTGGGGTGCCATTGCCTTCTCCAAAAGATAAATAATAGCTATCAAATAAAAAGTAAAAATAATATTTGATCCATCAATCAAGTCTATATGCACGAAATGACAATCAAAAACTTCTTACAACAGATAACTTTATTTAAATATCCCAGTGAAAGTATGAGAGAGACAGTGGTCACTGCAGACTGCTTTCAGAAATTTCACCAACTCAAACCAGGATACACTGCATTTTTAGTTTAGGATAAAGCATTTTTAAGTTCATGCTGGGATTTTAGATAAGGTTCTTAGTGCTGGATAAGATAAAGTCTAACTGAAGAGAAGTAAAGTATTTACTTTATTTTTAATAGATATAGAATGTTGGACTCCTAAAC
>SJYC01003844.1:0-13529 GCA_006408675.1 Madoqua kirkii | reverse complement strand
CAGGAGGTAGGTCAGGTGGTCTGGTAGTCCCATCACTTTCAGAATTTTCCACAGTTTGCTGTGATCCACACAGTCAAAGGCTTTGTCATAGTCAATGAAATAGAAATAGATGTTTTTCTGGGACTCTCTTGCTTTTCAACAGAAAATTGGATTAAAGATTTACTGAGCATGGCCCAGCCCATCAGAACAAGATCCACTTTGCCCCTCAGTCAGTCTCTCCCATCAGGAAGCTTCCATAAGCCTCTTATCCTTCTCCATCAGAGGGCAGACAGACTGAAAATCACAATCACAGGAAACTAACCAATCTGATCACATGGACCATAGCCTTGGCTAATTCACTGAAACTATGAGCCATGCTGTGTAGGGCCACCCAAGACAGATGGGTCATGGTGGAGAGTTCTGACAAAACATGGTCCACTGGAGAAGGGAATGGCAAACCACTTCAGTATTCTTGCCTTGAGAACCCCATGAACTGTATGAAAAGAAAAAAAAAAAAAAAAAAAAAAAAGATGGACTTATTTAGCTAGACTATATTTAAGAATGGTTAGATATAGGTACTAAAATGATGTCACCAGTAAACCATCTCAACTCTGCTTTCCTTTAGTGTCATTTCCTAACTCCAGCAAGCACTGAGAATCTCTTACTTCCTGTCTCTGTCCATACATGTATTACTTGATCTTGACATTTAGACAATTGCCTGTATTGAGTCACTACTTAGTTGAATAATAATATATACAACTTTAGTAGATAACTGCCTTTTCTGTAGTCATTTGAAAACAAGAATCTTGAGGAAAGGGCTAAATATCATGTCTTTTGTATTATCTGTAGCAACTTTCATACTACCTTTGACAAAACAGATAATCAATATACACCTGGTACATTAAAATTATGTCAAATTAATCTTAAATGAGATGGTTGTATTCTGAGTAGGGATTTAGAATGATAATTTATGATATAGATATTGGGCAAAAGAGAGGAGACAGTGTTAGATTACATAAAGGGCATAAAGGTACACTAATTCAAGTGTTCTCAAGGTCTACTGGCTAAAAACTAGGAATAATGTTGATGTTAAAATAACAAAGGTGCAGTGTTTGATGGGAGAAGCAATTTGTCAAAGAAGATAAATTT
Source organism: Madoqua kirkii (assembly GCA_006408675.1). Classification (NCBI taxonomy): domain Eukaryota; kingdom Metazoa; phylum Chordata; class Mammalia; order Artiodactyla; family Bovidae; genus Madoqua; species Madoqua kirkii. The sequence goes on along the minus strand of SJYC01003844.1, from coordinate 12,401 downwards.
CACCTTAGTTACCTTGAGTTTTAACAGCTAACAAAATATTCAGGCTGTTACATCATATTAAAAATGCTAGGGGAAATAGAAAGCAGATGAGGGTTTAGGTCTGAAGAGATAGATTTGGAATTCACATCATTAGAATTGACGATAATAATAATAATTAGAACGGATAACATTCCACAGAAATGAGTAGCATAAAGTTCTGCTTTCAGCAACAGGTTCAGCTACAAATTCCAGGAAAACGTTTCTACTACAAACCCTGAGAATTTCTGGATAAAGTAAAGCAAATACACTTTAAAACATAATTGAGCAACAAAAAAGTAAAAGAAATTCACAGGTTAAAAAATAAGCCTTCAAGAGCCTGAAACTGAGTGCAGTCCAATTTAAAATCACAAATTGCCCTGGGCATATCTTGACAGAAGAAATCTAGACGCTCAGATTCTAATGGCCAAGACCAGGAAAGGCAAGAAAGACCTCTGTCTGGGTCACAGTAATAAGTCAAATCTGAGTCTCCTACAGAAAGTTACTTGAAGAGTCATTCCCACAATAAAAATGTAAGCCAGAAAAGATTCATCCACTGGGAAAGACAGCAACAGGGAAGGAAGCTTTCCTTAGGTCTCAGTGCAAAAGGAAAATGAGTCTACACTGGAAATTCATAAGGACAAGCCTGTCCTCACAGGGCTCGTGACGTGAACCCTTGCTCCCTTTCCATTCTAGTAAACTGCAAGGAAAATTAATCTTTAAGGACTTTCAAGTTATTAGTGGCCCACGACACCTGATAGAAGGGAACACAAGTCCAGTCTAGAGAAACTTAACTCAGATTCCTCAGAAACTCCATAAATTACCATCAGCTAAAAGAAAGAATATAGAGTTATCAAAAATGCAAGTAAGCAGTGCACTAATACCAAGAATCAGAGAAAAACAGCCCAAGGTCTTCAAATGTGGGAATCATCAGATACAAATTATCTTCAAATAAACATTAGAAAAATGTGGTCTGGGGCAGCGGGATTGGGGAAGAGAGAAATAAAAATAAGAACATAGAACGTAGTACTTTAAAGAAATAACCAGGAACATTTGAAAAAGAACTCAAAAGAACTTCCATGCATTATTAATATAAATTTAGGGTTTCAAAACTCAGTAGATTGGTTAAACAACAGATTCAGTTCAGTTCAGTTCAGTTCAGTCGCTCAGTCGTGTCTGACTCTGCAACCCCATAAATCTCAGCATGCCAGGCCTCCCTGTCCATCACCAACTCCCGGAGTCCACTCAAACTCATGTCCATCAAGTCAGTAATGTCATCCAGTCATCTCATCCTCTGTTGTCCCCTTCTCTTCCTGCCCCCAATCCCTCCCAGCATCAGAATCTTTTCCAGTAAGTCAACTCTTCACATGAGGTGGCCAAAGTATTGGAGTTTCAGCTTTAGCATCAGTCCTTCCAATGAACACAGGACTGATATCCTTTAGGATGGACTGGTTGGATCTCCTTGCAGTCCAAGGGACTCTCAAGAGTCTTCTCCAACACCATAGTTCAAAAGTATCAATTCTTTGGCACTCAGCCTTCTTCACAGTCCAACTCTCACATCCATACATGACCACAAGAAAAACCATAGCCTTGACTAGATGGACCTTAGTCGGCAAAGTAATCCTCTGCTTTTGAATATACTATCTAGGTTGGTCATAACTTTTCTTCCAAGGAGTAAGCATTTTCTAATTTCATGGCTGGAGTCACCATCTACAGTGATTTTGGAGCCCCAAAAATAAAGTCTGCCACTGTTTCTACCCTTTCCCCATTTATTTCCCATGAAGTGATGGGACTAGATGCTACGATCTTAATTTTCTGAATGTTGAGCTTTAAGCGAACTTTTTCGCTCTCCTCTTTCACTTTCATCAAGAGGCTTTTTAGTTCCTCTTCACTTTCTGCCATAAGGGTGGTATCATCTGCATATCTGAGGTTATTGATATTTCTCCCAGCAATCTTTTAGACAAAACTAAAGAGAGAATTGGAGAACTCATAAGACATATCTGAAAAATCCAAAAAAAATTTTAAATGCAGCCCCTTTGAAAGTTTAAAATTTGTTCTATTCTTGGAAAATAGAGCTAGAACATACATACATCTATTTGCAGTTAACAGAGGAAAAAGTAAAGAAATGAAAGATAATTGGTTTCAAAGAATTGATGTCTTTAAATTATTTAGACTCCCTGAAAGACATGTATCTTCAATTCAGAAAGCATGGCAACATCAATGAGTAAATAAAAAGAAATGTTTATTTTAGTACATGATAGTGAAATTTCAAAACTCTGTTATCGAAGAGAAAATCTAAAATATAGCCAGAAGAAAGGGAAAATGCATACAAATCGGTAACAGATTGTCATCAGATTTCAACAGAAATACAGGAAATATCAGTAGAATAGTATCTCTGAAAGGTTATTTATAATATAATTATATCCCTGCCTAAAGAACAAGAGTGAAAAAGGATTTTTTAAAGAAATCCTTTCTTCTTAAAAAGAAGAGAAAGACAGAGAGTCTAGTGCAAGAACAATTTCACTAAAAGAAGATCTAAAGAATGAACTTTAGGAGAAAAGAAACACATTTCATGAGGCAGACCTGATAGCCAAGAAGAATTGGTAAGCAAATAAACTGGAATATATACAATAAATATAAATGAACATCTGTATATGAAATGATAGTAATTTGAAAAAATAGAATTAAAATAATGCACCATAATGACATTTCAGAATATGTGTGAGACCGACACTGAGAAAAGTACAAAACTTCATTGAAAACAGTACAGAAAACCTAAACAAATGGAAAGATGTATCATGTGCATTTACAGAAAGCTGCAATACCACAGAAAGGTCAAGTATCCCACAAAATAATTATAAATGCCACAAAATTTTAATTAAAGTGCTAAAAAAATATTTTCTTGGAACTTGGAATATCAATTCTACAATTTATACAAAAGAACCAAGTGCCAAAAATAACCATGAAGCTCCTCAGAAAGAAAAAGTAGGTGTGAGAAAAGCAGGGGAAGGAATTTGTAATCACAAAGCTTTTATGGAACTACAGTGTTAGATTCAAATCATATGAAACTGATAACCCTAACACTAAGTGATAACTTCTCATAGTTCAATATAATAAGAAAAAAATGTAGAGGACTTCCCTGATGATCTAGTGGTTAAGAATACGCCTTACAATGCGAGGGACACAGGCTCAGTCCCTGGTGGGGGAACTAAGATCCTACATGTTATGGAACAACTTAAGCCCAGGCATGACAAGAACGGAGCCTGTGCCGCAGCCAGAGGGGTCGTGTGCTGCAACGGAAGATCCCACGTGGCAGAAGGGGACCTCACAAGCTGCAACTAAGACGGAGACGCCACCAAAGAAAAAAAATATTTTTAAGAAAGAAAAGACAGTCTTCTAAAAAGGATATGGCATAGGATCAGTTTAGAGAATAACAAATAGACAAGGAAAATTGCGAACAAAGAACGTTGGGACAGACCCGTGCATAAATGAAAACGTGTCAGAACTGGCATTATAGACCAGCAGGAGAAAAAAACAAATAAAACTACTGTAATAATTCTCTGTCAGGAAAGTAAGGGCCTCCCAGGTGGCACTCGTGGTAAGGAACCCTTCTCCCAATGCAGGAGACATTAGAGACGTGAGTTTGAACCATAGATTGGGAAGATCCCCTAGAGGAGGGCATGGCAAGCCACTCCAGGGTTCTTGATTGGAGAGTTCCATGGACAGAGGAACCTGGGGTCTGCAGTCCACAGGATCGCAGAATCAGACATGATGAGGTGATTACCACTCAGGCAGGAAAGTAAAGTCAAATTAGGCTTCTTACCTAATGTACAGACAAAATTAGCTCCAGATGGATAAAATACATACTTAGGAAAAGCAAATATTAAAGCTGCTGGAAGAAAATACAGAATGTCTTTACAAATATGTTTTCCTCTTCTTTTCTTTTTTTTTCTCTTCTATAGTAATAGAATTTTCGGATGGGCACAGGGCCACCCAAAATAGACTTTTCCTTCCCTTCTTTGCAGGCAGAGTCATCTTCTGATGAAAGTTTTGGCCAATGAGATGTAAGTGGAAATGTCCATGAAACAGTTTCTGAGAATCTCCCACTTTTCTCTTCCTTTTTACCTTTCTACCTGGGATATAAGAACCGAAAGTACCGTGAGGGTGGAGCAGAAAGCTAGAAGGAGTCTAGATCTCCCAGGACTTCATGGAACAGAGCTTCTCTACTTATTGTAGATTGCCTACCTCAGCATGCTTACAGGAGAGAAAAATAGCATCTGTCTTGTTTAAGTTCTTGCTATTTTAGGTCTCTGCTCCTCGCAAACCTAATGCTAACTACTGCCATTTTCAATGACACATCTTCTCTCTTTATTTCAGAAAATTTACAAGAGAAAAACAGAATGCACAGGAGTAATACTCGGGGAACATCCACTTTTAATAGAATAAATAGGAAGAGAGAAGAAAACAAGCTATACGTGCGAGACGGCTCCCACGCTATGAAACACGAGTGAGGACTGAAAACAAATTATACCCCTGGACTTGCCTAGATGAGAAGGAAGCCACTGGTGCCTTTAGAGGACTGTTTCCAAAGGGTTACTAAGAAGTCAGTGAAGCAACACGACACTCAAGGGATTATTGCCACTTGCAGGTTACCTGGAGGCCCTCCAGCCCCACACAAAATCGGCATATAAACATGTTTGGCGTTTCTGGGCTATGGGTGTAACTAGGTGTACCTGAATAGCCCTTCCTCTGGATAAGTTCCTGGTGTCTTTTCCATAATCGTGACACACCCAGGAGGAACAGCCTGATCTACTCTATTAGGTCACAATTCAATTGACAGTTCAGTTGGGATCCAACCTCTCTCTCTTCTTCACTAAATGAGGGGATTCCTTTTTTTTTCTCTAATTGTTTAGAAGGTAACCATGTGATGCCATGGAGTGAGCTACATAGATTACAGCCAATAATGTATTACAGAAGAGCAAAGGAGTGTCCACTTGTAATAGAAGATGAGGAACCTTCCAAAGATGCAGCTAAAAGGTGGGCCTTATATAACTTACCATCTGTACGGAAGCCCTGAGCACTAGAACAAGAGAAGCGGATGCAGGTCACAACCTAGAATATAGCAGAATTCTAGCAGGCATGGAGTAGGCATTCCTCGGTTATACCCAAGGGTCATGTTTATGTGCACAAGCTGAGAACGAATAGGCCAAAAGAAATTTTTCCATAAAAATAGTGGTGAAGAATACATTTAGGGGAATTCAGTCATTACTATAGAGCCTATATGTTTACATCCTGAAAGAGTGATCGGGAGAACGCTTACATGGGTAGAGTAATCAGTGGAACTGACCAATAGAAGAAATTACTGTTGTGTTTGATGAAGGAAAGTGCATCCTTTATAAAAGCAGAGGAGGTCTGTCTCCATAGAGTGATGACTATTGGAAATGGGGAATTAGATTTCCTTAGTACCATCGGGGGTGGAAATCCGTGAAATTTCCCTTAGGATTTTCTTCATTATAAAGAAATTTACCTATGCCAAATAGTTACAGTGCTTATTCCTCCCAAGAGAATTGGTAGAGCACCGAAACCCCAAACAATTAAGGCAGCAAGGGTAACCGATAAAGTACAGATAAATAGAAATGCAAAAAGCAGTGAAGTCTTGGTGGCTGAGGCAGGAACACCTGACGGACAGCCGTCCTGCAGTGGACAGTAGCGATGGCACCTCCCACGGGAGTGATCTATGAGGACACCCAGGTCTGTGGTCTAGACACACGGTAACAAATTGCCTAAATTGCTTCACACGTGTTTTCTAAAATATACGAATCAAGATTTTTGCCTGTATTACATGGATTAAGTCAACAATACAATGCCCTCCACCCCACTCCATATCCATGCTCATGGCATCCAGGCTACAGTTCTAATATTTTTTTGGAAGAAGAGGGAGGATAAGGAGGGAACAGCCAAGCCAAGTGATGAAACAAAAGTCAAACTCCATTTTCTGAAGCAGGAGTGGGAATGGGCGGGTTCTGGATCCCCAGGCCTTCTCTCAGTTCAGCCTCCCTGGTTTGGGCTGATTAAAATGGCTACCATTTTTCAAGAGGTACTTGGAATCTCTGCCACTACTCCAGAAGACCTAGGCAACTGTAAGACCCAGAGGTTTCCCCCCTTGTTGTTTAAGCCACATGGAAAAAGTGTCAGTTTGGGCTTCAAGGGCATCAGGGGTCTAGCCAGTCTTGACTCCTCAGGTAGACCTATGCATTCCTAAAGTGCAGGCTCACCCAGGACAGCTCACTAATTTCACAGTAACATGTTGCATTTTCCTGATTAAGCTTTCCATTTTTCTCACTAGTGTATGTCGGGAATTTACTCTATACATCTAGGCAGTTGACTAAGACGATGAAACCACAGCAAACTCTCACCCATGTGGAATCTGGGAAAGGTTTGTGAATACCTTTGCAAAATGCCCCAATACAACACATTTTTCTACTAAGGAATTTTATTACAAATTTTCCTGAACTATATTTCAGGGCTCAATGCTGACTGGAAGACTCCCTTGTTTTTAAAACACCCTTTTCTATGTTTTTTCTTGTTTCTTCTAGAAGTCCTTCTAGATGGGTTTAAATGGCAAAACTCCAAGGTTTGATGGTTCAATATAATTGAAGATTATATCTGGTACATTATATACTACAATGTTAAGATTTTTCATTTACCAGCCAGAGTATAAACACTTACAGTATAGGAAATCATATTTTATACCATTTGTATAGATAACCACTGAAGGTAGGTTTTGATGTTTTGATGACCAGTGCTTTATTTATGACAATAGGCGCTCTACATTCATTGGATATTTAATGTTTGTTATTTATTAGTGAAGTTTGCTCACCTAAGAGAGGAAGAAATACAAAGAAATACAAGACATATCTCCTATCCTCAGTTCTCTCAATTTTTATGAATTGGATTGAATCCTCCCTTCTAAAAATGATCAATATATTTTAGTGCTTTTTTTGTTTTGTTTTTACTAAATTGTCCTGTTTAGTCACAACTTATGAACACTCTGTAAATACGCACTGATTTACTAAATGGCAGACATTCATCTTTTCTCTCTAAATCTTGCCCATCCTCCTAGGTCAATTCAAGTCTTTTTAAACTCCACAAAGTCTCCTCTGAGGGCTCTATCCTTTCCCTGAAGTTGTTTTGAATTATTGTACATATGTGGTCACTTCTTGAGATGCCCCTCATTTTTAGGCAAGTTAAAAATAATAGCCATTGAGTGAACTTCTGATGCCTTTGTCTGTCTGGAGGAGGAAGTGGCAACCTACTCCAGTATTCCTGCCTGGAGAATCCCATAGACAGAGGAGCCTGTATGGCTACTGTCCATGGGGTCACAAAGGCAGCTTAGCATGCTTGCACCTTAGGATATTCCTAGCGCTTCTTGCTGTCCTTCTGGTAACAACCCCACTCCCATGATCACAGACTGAGCCTGCAACGCGAGCTGCTCCAGTGCCAGTACTTCCCTCAGGATAGGTCCAAACTCTATCGGAGCCATCTCATAGTTTGGGAGTGAGGAGCCTCTCCAGCCAGGCTACTGAGCAAAAGGAGAAGATGCTCTGAAATAAAAAGCTGATACCCCCAAAAAGAGAAGAGAGGAAAGACCTAGCAAGCACTGAAGGTTTCTAAGTCGCTGGATTTCGCTGTCCCTGGGGCAAGTTTCACACCAAGCATTTCCAGGGTTTACCACATACTCACTTTTTTTGTAGATTACCATCAGCTCGTCACTTTTAGTTTTGATGAGTCTATGACAGATTCCTTGAGGTAGTCACCTCTTTGTAGCACCTCTTTCTGCTTTTTCACATCCCATTGAGCCCAGCCTGGGATACACCTCACGAGGAATAGAAATTCCATCAAGAGTTGTCAGAGTTTACATCTCCATTAAAATTCTGGAATACTATATAAGATCCTACAAATATTAGTTAAATTACTATGTATAGGGAATGATGAGCAAGAGTCTCAAAAGATACTAACACTTTGGTTAAGTGAGCTTTTTTTCAGGAACAAAATGCACATATTTCCAAAGTGTAGTGAAAGTGTTAGTCACTCAGTCATGAGACTCACTGTAATCCCATGGACTGCAATCCGCCAGTCTCCTCCATCTGTAGGATTCTCCAGGCAAGAATACTGGAGTGGGTAGCCATTACCTTCTCTAGGGGGTCTTCCTGACCCAGGGATCAAATTCCCCATCTCTTGCATTGCCGGCAGATTCTTTTCTGTTAAAACCACTAGGGAAGCCCATATTTAACTATGTTGCAAATATATTCCTTGTCATTAACGGGACACCGCCTTTGTAAACCATTCTGATCCTTTATATTGTCTCAAAGTGCAAAGTGCTTACTATAAATGTTTTCAGATGTTGATTTTTTTAATCACACACTAGCGAACAATCATGTAAATAGTTATACAGATATACGTACAGATATGTAGATGACACCACCCTTATGGCAGAAAGTGCAGAGGAACTAAAAAGCCTCTTGATGAAAGTGAAAGAGAAGAGTGAAAAAGTTGGCTTAAAGTTCAACATTTATAAAACGAAGATCATGGCATCTGGTCCCATCACTTCGGGAAATAGATGGGGAAATAGATGGGAAGTAGATGGGGAAACAGTGGAAACAGTGGCAGATTTTATTTTGGGGGGGCTCCAAAATCACTGCAGATGGTGACTGCAGCCATGAGCTTAAAAGACGCTTACTCCTTGGAGGAAAAGTTAGGACCAACCTAGATAGCATGTTGAAAAGCAGAGACATTACTTTGCCAACAAAGGTCCGTCTAGTCAAGGCTATGGTTTTTGCAGTGGTCGTGTATGGATGTGAGAGTTGGACTGTGAAGAAAGCTGAGTGCTGAAGAATTGATGCTTTTGAAGCGTGGTGTTGGAGAAGACTCTTGAGAGTCCCTTGGACTGCAAGGAGATCCAACCAGTCCATTCTAAAGGAGATTAGCCCTGGGTGTTCTTTGGAAGGAATGATGCTAAAGCTGAAACTCCAATACTTTGGCCACCTGATACGAAGAGTTGACTCATTGGAAAAGATTCTGATGCTGAGAGGGACTGGGGGCAGGAGGAGAAGGGAACAACCAAGGATGAGATGACTGGATGACATCATTGACTCAATGGACATGAGTTTGAGTGAACTCCGGGAATTAGTGATGAACGGGAGGCCTGGTGTGCTGCGATTCTGGGGTCGCAGAGTCAGACATGTCTGAGCAACTGAACTGAACTGACATACATATTAATATTCACACAACTACATATATATGCATATATACACACACAAACAGCACATGCACATGTGCTGTGTGTGTTTATGTATTGCTTAAACCAACTTCTTAGAAAGTTTATTTTTTGCACTTAGAAAACCTGGGGTGTAAATATAACAAAGTAACAGTTTGCTCCACAGTCCCTTTAACAGGCCCCTTTCCATGAATTCTGAGTGCAACTTGTTCATGAATATGGAAAGTATTGAAGATTTTCTTTTAACTTGTCTTGATTTCCTTGAAGACTCTGGCACACAGCATGAGATTAAAATAACCTGGCATTGCTGGTGATTTTGCCCACAAATACCAAGGAATAAATATTAGAATGATGGATTCTCTTTCCCTTGTCAACCATGAATGTATTCCTGCCAGGGGCAAGGTCTAGAGAGTAAGTTAAAAATAAACAAGTAGAATCAGAGAGTAACTTTATTCTTTTATTCAAAGTTTATTAAAATAAAGAACAAATTTAAAAGCACACATACCACTCAGCACCAATATAATAACACTCTTTCTACTGATAATCTCCAAAGCACTTCTGTTTCTGCAGTTGAGAAGCAGAGATACACACACACACACTCTCACCACATTTACCCAGTACTCATAGCATCATGCCCGAATATTCTCCTTGCTAGGGAGGCGAGGATGGGCAGAGGCAAACAAGTGTGACTACATCCAACCACTAACTGAGTCAAGGACTCTTTGTTAGCAGTTATCATTTGCACACTAGTAACTTCTGCACATTCTAATCTCCCCGTCCGGGTGCCCGATTATCTGGGCGAGAGATGGAGTCTGGTGACGATGTGATGCAAATTTAAACAAAACTGGCCAACATTCCCTACCCAATATCTTTTAATTGCTTTGGTTATAAAGTACTGGATTCTTATGTCATGACATCTTCCAATCTTAACACCCACAAAAACCGCACTGACCCGTGACATGGACTGGAGAAGCCTTGAGAGGATTTTCTTTCTTTCCCACTCTGTTCTGTGAACTTCTTTCATTTATGTGTTTACCTATTTGCTTTTTTTGGAGGGGAGGGGGATGGGAGTTTTGAGCCAAAATAGTGACTTCATTAACCATCTCCTGGGTCGTCGAAGTCTCTGCAGCAAATTTTAAAAAATAAATTCCATGGAGCTCTAGTGCTGCTGTCCAAGACGGCAGACAGCCCCAACTTGCATGAGCCGTATTGTTCAGAGATCACGACGCATTTGCTGACTGGCTGACTCACCTTGGAACAGCTCTGGATCTTAGTCTGAGACCTTGCTTCTGGAGCTGTCCAGAAGGTAAGGCGTTAGGAAGTGGCCCAATATTTTGCTAAAGCCATTCTAACGGCACTCATCAGTTCTCCTCCAAAGGTGAGAAGTTTCTTTTCAGGTCTTCCCAGATCAATAGACCAAGCCCGTGGGGACTAGTTCTTCCCAGTCTACAACTTCCTGAATCGCCCAGGTCCTGGCCCCCTTCTTTTATACAGGACGCTACCAAGAGAGGGTGGATCACCAAGCCGAGGATGGTACTTACACCCCGTCTGGACTTACATAGGAAGACTGGGCTTAGCTTCTATTTTTAAGGTAAAGGAACAAGAAGTGAGGAGGTTGGAATATGACTAAAAATATTTCAGCTCTCATTTTTGGCAATATCATTTTTTAAAAGAAAAACAAGAGTTTTTTTAATTTTAAAATTAAAACTTCACTGAGAAATTAAAAATCTCACTATTAATCTTCACGCTCAGAGAATAGCACTGAGTTATGTTCTAAAAAGCTTTAAATGCTGCCAAGTGTTTTATTAATTCTTCAATGGGACAGAAGTTAGTGTCTATTTTTTCCCCTTTGCAATGGCCATCTGATTGTAATTAAGTTTATCTTCCAACTGTAAGTCAGAAATTAGGTAGAATAAATGTCCATGTTTATCCTCTTATCATCCACAGAATGGGGAGTCCTGCATGTTCTGCTTGCTGTGGACACAGCCCATAGGGCATACTGAGGGCAACTGATATCCTATATCCAGCTGGGAATATCCCCAAAGGCACAGACATTGTCTTTAACCTGCATCTCTGGTATTTTATGCAGCAAGGCAGCATCCATGTATGATCTCCCCGTATTTCAGAAGTTTTATTCAAGAGCCCAAAATGTGGAATACATTCAGACAAAATAAAAGAGAGCAGGCCTTTCTGATCTTCTTGATCACGGAATTGGTATTTCTTGGTTAATGGTAGCAAAGTGAAAGTGTTAGTCACTCAGTTGTGTCTGACTTTCTGCAACCCCATGGACTGTAGCCCTCCAGGCTCCTTTGTCCATGGGATTCTCCAGGCATGAATCCCATGAATACTGGAGTGGATTGCCATTCCCTCCTCCAGGGGATCTTCCTGACCCAGGGATCGAATCCAGGTCTCCTGTGTTGTGGGCAGATTCTTTATCATCTGAGCCACAACTTAACTAAATCAATAGACCAATTCAAAGTCGATATTACCAAAAATCAGGGGGACATTCTACAAACGAGGTGAAGACAAAAGACCAGAGATCAAAAAGATGAATATGAAAAGTCATATGAGTTAAATGACCATAACTTTAGCTATATATACCACGTACAGCACTAACCTGCTTCTAAGGAGGTCAGATACACTTTAATACCTGTATGAAAGTGAAAGTGTTTGTCATTCAGCCATGTCCAACTCTGTGTAACCCCATGAACTGTGGCCCACCAGGCTCCTCTGTTCATGGAGTTCTCCAGGCAAGAATACTGGAGTGGGTTGCCATTTCCTTCTCCAGGGGATCTTCCCCACCCAGGGATTGAACCCGGGTCTATCCGCACGGGAGGCAGATTCTTTACCATCTGAGCCACCAGGGAAGTCCATTCTCTATGAAACACTTATCCTATTGTGCAAGCATTTCATTTATGCCCATTCAAGAAAGTCATTATTGATTCTACTATTATTTTCTCTAAGCAATATAATAAAGTAAGTTTTGAATAGTTCCAAGACATAAGTCTTTCAAAGAGTAAATGTTGGAGTAAATCCAGATGCTATAAATAACACCCAAAATTTCTTGGAAACTATTTCTATAATGGACAAGCTAATTCAGCTTAAAAGG
>SJYC01003843.1:0-10352 GCA_006408675.1 Madoqua kirkii | reverse complement strand
TATGATTATACCTCATCTAAGGGGACAAAGGAAAACCCAAGTCCAAATTAAATATGAATGGGAATTCCATCCTACCAAACTCCATGATCCTGAGGATTCCATCAGAAGAAGCAAAGCCTCCAAAATCACTGATGGGAATTGTCTCACACTTTCTTGTCCTCTGTTTGGCTCTAAATTGCTGAGCTCATCATTCAGAGGACACTGCCATAGAGACCCAGACCAAGAAGCAATGGGACCACAGTACAACTGGAGGTGTGCAGAGGGGACCCCGGCCCCACTGGGCCCACTGGTGTTACCTTTCATCAGCAGCACGAGGTATAATCACCCACTGAACACGTAAACACCACAAACGTGTTTCAAAAAGTAATACAAATATTAAAATGCATTTTTCCCCCTCTCAATCCCCCTTTCTCTTCAATCCAGGAATATATGACAAATACATTGAATTCATATGTATATCCTCTATGCTATCTTAGTGGAGCTTCTTTTTCTAGCTTTGCATATGTTTCCATGTTTCTGTGACCGACAAATTAGTACCACTCTTTACAGCTTCAAGGTGAAACTGTGAAGCCTCCTAGTCTTTCTGCCTCCTTTACCCAGCTTGTTGATTTGATTTGCTTCTAGTACTTTCTCCACCTGCCTAGAAAGTAATCCTCAGATATCAGACGACCGTTCTAACCCTCCTTCTTGATATCTGCAAATGCACCTGTGAGTTCTGGGACATTTAGACTGGCATAGAGCAGTGCATGGCCAGAATCTAGAAGGTCAGAAACTTCTCTACCATGTTAAACAACAAGGTCCTAACCACATGGCCTGGACTTGAAGACTCATTCTAAGTAAAGATTTGGCAAATATCCAGTTGGGCTCTATCCACACTGAATAAAGCCCAGGTAATACCCTTTACACCAACAAGGATGGTGGTTTCCCCTAACATAGCAGTCATTCCGGTAAGTCTTTTCTTCAGGTCCCAGGGCACGCATCAGCTGTATTGTTTCTTTTACCAGGGCAGAAATGAGGACATGCTGAAACAAGTTTTCTTCTTTTCCACTTGGGATCTTTTCATTCAGGGCTTTTCACCAGGAAGGAAAGAGATGGGGCTACTATTTAGCCAAAAGCCATTTAAGTGGTGAGAGTCGGATCCAGATGTTAGAGGTTTATGTTCTTCTGACAGGTAAATTCCCGTCTTTCAGTGAGAAAATGGGACTCAGTTGAAATAGTGGATTGAATTCTTAGTTTCCTTGTCTTTACATAAATTAAAAAAAAAAAAAAGCTCTGTTACAATCATACTTTTAACCAGCTAATCTAGCTTTCATCTCTTGCTGAAATTCTTCTCCAGCCAACGCCGGACTTCTTGCAGGTTGTAAAAGAAGGGACCCTTTCCTCCCAGATAAGCAATTTTCTGTCTCTGCACAATGCACACACGTTCAAAGGCTACCCCATAAGCGACGTTGGCGTTATTGTCCATGCGGTCAGCCACAACTCGGCACTGGGGCGGCAAGGAGAAACGCTCCAGGAGCTGCTGGGCTGCTGCGCATCGGTCTTCCTGGTTCCGGTGCTTCTTCACCTCGAAAAACAAAGAAGAATCCCCAGGCACCGCCCAACCATCTGAAGGATGAGCCTCATCAATGTAGACCAAGAGGAAGTCAGCCACGGATGAGAACTCTTCCACCAGTTTGCTGAAGGCTGGCAGCTGGTTAGTGAAAGGAGGTCAAGTGGCTGAGCCGAAGTTGACCACCAGTGGGCGCTCAGGGCTGGCAAAGTCCAGAAGGTGGCATTCAGTTGCATCCGCTGTTTTCTCCTGGGCACCATTTCCACTGGTGTCCCCTCCTTCCGGACTGGAGACAGGCACCACGCGGGAATTGGGGGCATCTTCACCCAGTTTCACCTGGTGATGGAAAACGAAAGAGAGAGGCAAGACCGCATGAAGCAGGTACTCACTTCAGTTCACCCTGTACAGAAACAGCTGGCTCTAATAAAATGCAGTATTTCCTTCGGAGGACATGGTAAACACATATTGACTTGAGTAAAGACCCATCATGGCAGGTAAGGTAATGAATGGCCCTAAAGAGTCTTTTTCATTCTGTCTAGTCACTAAAGGCAATTCTCTTCATCACTGAAGGTACTGCAGTTAACTGTCTTCATAATTAAGTTGAGGCTGGTGTTCTTTACTGTCTTACTCTGTGTCAGTGCTTAGCTCACAATATACAACAAATGATTAATGGACTTCATTTTAGAAGTGAAAAGTGAATGGTCTACTTCAAAATAAATGATCAGAGTTGTGGGACATGGCACCTCTTTCTGAATTCCCACTTCTGAATTCTAAAGTGCTCAGGAAGTCGTTAAAGTTTTGCCTAAAAGTCATTTAATCTGAACCAATGGACAAGGATACCTGTGGACTCGATTCCTACCCAGAATGCGAAAACCTGGGGCCTGCCATTTATAAGAAGAGCTCCTCCCACTTAATCTCTCAAGAGTTGCAGCCATTCCATCTGTAAAATGGTCATTTATAATGCCCGTCTTCCTCGTATGTTTATGGAAGGATGACTCAGGGGAAAGCACTCTGTACCCTATAAATTATATGGGAGTGTAAGTCGCCATTATAGATGCCACGCAAACACGTGAAACTGAACACCATTTTCAGTAATTCTATGTTGTAATCTGATGGTTCTTAGAAGTGATCCGAGCTTTCTTTGGTATGACATCCTTTCTGGAGCTTTCTACATCCTTTCTACAGCTACTGCATACTTAAGGGTTCTTTGGACTAGAACCTCGCCATTTCCATTAAACAAAAGAATGAAAACATACACTTTTATCTTTTGTAGAATTTGACTTTTAATTTCTCATATTTCATGTGTGTTTTAGTTTGTTTCACCTTTTTATCGCAGAAGTCACCAGCCATTTACTTTCCTACCATACGTTTTATTAACAAATTCCATTGGATTTAGAAGACTCAGGCGAAGAGGTGTAGAGCAAAGTTGTTCTAGGTGCTCCCTTTGCATGTGGTTTAAATCACTGAACACAGACTAAAAGAAAGTTTGCTGGCCTTTGAATCTGTAAATTGATAATAAAAAGCAGGCAACATAAAAGAGCCAATTACTTCAGTTTGAATTAACAGAATTGGATCTTCCCCTAGAATGGTTTAATCAAAGCCAATAACATTGGGGACAACTTACAACAGTATAATTGATTTTTATACACTATCCTTAATATTACAAACCACTTCCAACTGGATTCATTTTTCCCCCTCATATAAATACCACCGCATATAACATTGATGTTAATTGAAGTCACTTACAAGCGAATTGTTAAAAACTCAACAATTTAAACCGATATAAAACACTCAAGGGTTTTCATGGAGAAGCTTCTATCTGATGTTAATGCATAACTCGTTTTAACTGCAGAAGAAGAAGTCAAGAAATCCTTTATCTCCCTTGTGAAAAGTCCTAGCAGGGCAGGTTTAAAACAAGGACTATATGCTTTCTAAAATAAATGTTAAAACAATAATCTTCTTAGAAAAGGAAGGTGGTGTTATGATTTTTAAAAGTGTGTTTGTTTTCAGTCACTGTCAGGAAAAAAGTTATTTCCTTTATATTAATTTTCTTGGTTAATTTGTAAGTGAAACTAGGTGAAGAAACCCAATAAACCACTTTTAGCTGGACTGTTTTATATGAGCTACATTCATCTCTTGAAATTTTAAAATGTACTTAAAATGCAAAAAAAGGTATTACATCCTCAAGGTATTATAAGCTTTTTAATCTATGGGTTATTTTTGTACTTCTTTGTAGATTTAGATGAAAGGTAGCGTTACCATCACCTTCTCATTATATCTTCCCCATTTAAAAAAGCAATAATGATTCTAGGATGGCTGCTTTTAACAATATTGTCGTGCTGTGTCTCTCAACATACTGTGATACAAAGATCTGAATGCATTCAGACCAGTCTGAATCCACTAGCTATCGTAGCAACTTCTCATTAAGTAAAGGACCCATACACAGGAGAAGAATCATCTCTGGACTGCAGACTTGTAGGTTCCTGGTAGGCTGAAAACATCCACTTGCATTTTGGAGTCATTTCTAAGAATGGAACAGTTGTGTTGGCCTTGTGACATGGGCCTCTGATGCACCTGACTCTCACCCAAGCCAAACTGTTGATCCTTGCATTATGCCTGATTCTTCTACTGAGTAATCTAATCTGACTTCAGTCTCAGGTGACTCTTGTTACCCATAATTAATTTTCTTGGAAAGTTAAAGCACCTTCTCCTTCTTTAGTGACAATGTATAGTTCAGCCACATAATTTTTCTCAAAATACAAACATGTTAGTTCAACTTAGAAAACTTAGAACAAGTACAACACCTCTACTTTACAATCAAAAGTTAGGATAAGCTACCAAATATATCATATTCTTTAGTATGTGTGTTTGGTAGGGGAGGGGGCAGAGGTTGGCATTTTGTTTAGCTGGAGAATAATGGATATATATGCCTGGAATTTTTTGTTGAATAAAGTTTTGAATGAATGGTAGCTGTTATCATCTTAGCTGGAGATCAGCAAAGCATTTGACAATAATAACCTTGACCTACACTAACATCAGCACATTGGAGTAATGGAAGGCCTCACCAAGGCAGAAGATTTCAAAGGATGAGCCCCCTGGAGCCCCACTGCAGAACACTGCCACAGCCCACACCCAATGCTGTTGACCTGTTCCTGATCATCTCTGCTGGTCAGTGCCTAAAATGAGAGTAGCCAATCCTCTTTATTTTGTAAAGGAGCCATAGGACTTGACTGCAGATTAGAATGTCATAAAAAGAATTATACTTTTGTTCATGAGGGTGATTAGGTAAGAGAAAACGCATAGGTATGCACAATGGTATTACTACAGCTAGGAGGAAAAACACACACCCATGATTTGAAGGGCCAGACATGAGTAGACCAGTAGTCTGCTTTTATAAATGTCATATTCTAATCATGCAATTTGTCTATTTTTGTTAAAAACTGCTGATATGGGCTAATTAGCAACAATAAAGGAAAAAACTTTAAAGAATGAAGGTCTGCTTTAAACTGAAAAATAACTTTTAGAAGGATATTATTGTTCATTTCTCACCTTCTTATTTGGTCATCAAGAAAATGAAGTTTGTATTATGACCAAAGTTTCAAAGTGTGAATTTCTTAGTTTACTCTGCTTCACACCTTGCTGAGGTGGAATGGGAGAATCATCGCTGTCTTCCATGAAGGAAGAGTCTTTCCCCCAGGAGCAAAGCATTCCTTGACAAAAAGCCAAAATGATGAAGAAAATAAAGTTGGTCCATAATAACATTTAGGCTGCAGGAAAGAAGCTCAACAAAAACAAGTTATCCCCTGGTACTCCCAAACTCTGTTTTAATTTCCCACAGTGGCACAGAAAGTCTCCTGGCCACAAGTTACCTATCATCTTAATTTCTCCTTCTTAGAGGGTTTGTGTTTGGTTTTTGTCCTTAATGAGACATATTTGCCAAAGAGGCATTCAAAAGGCATTTTTTACTCTTGCGGAAGAGTAATTAGGTCGGTACCTCTTTCCCTGCCAGCATTAGCCGCTCTAAAGAGAACCCTGCCCAGTATTTAATGCCCAAACACAAGAAGCATCATTTCCACTAATTGGTCTTGAAGTTCCGATGTTCCCAAAGGGTCCCTTTATTTTGCAAGGATCAGAAAGGACATACGTAAAATGTAATATCGTCATCACTGACTTTTACCTCTCTCATCTGTCCTATTACATTCGTCCTTTCTTATGTTTTTTATAATCAACATCAACACAACACCAACAAGGGAGGGAAATAAAGGGTTTGTATTTTTACAACAGAAGACATCTCTGGGCCAAGCTCAAATGTTGTCATAGCCATATTTATAAATATGAGCAAGAGTGTAAATATATGGTGTGTATTTGATTCCCTTGATGATAGGATCCCTTTTGCTGACAGTTTTCAGTGCATGAGGAAAAGGATAATGCTGCTTTAGCATGTGGACTGTGAAATGCAGGGCAAGGGGGAAAAAAAAAAGAAAGAACCATTCATCAAGTAGAAGCTGGAAATAGAGCATATACTACTAACCTTGTTTTTCTTCCTTTTCCACAGCCTGAGAAAGGCCTCTGGACAAAATATCACCTAATCTCATGATAGAAAGTAAAGCAAATGATAAAAATGGGGGTAGGTATGTGGCAGAATTCTTTTTACACCTCCTTCTTGCTCTCCAAAACCCTGAGAATTTCAGATTCTTTGACACAATGACCAGGCTACATCAATGTCCTTACAAACGTGGCCAAACAATTATTAAGCAGCATTTTAACCATTTATATTCAAATCAGCCAAACAAATCAGAAGATCAGTTATCTACTCTTTCCTCTGAGTTCAATTCCCTGTTTGGCCATTCTCTTTTTGATTTGTAACTTGAAAACACAGCTCGAAGCTCTATCATTTCCCAGTGTTTTATCCAAGTGATGAACAATCTCTGGCGGTAGCCTGCCTTGTGTTCTTTGGGGAGTGTTTCTTTCTTAGAAGAGCCGTTTTCCATTATAGAAACGAGTGTCAAAGGGCTGAGGGGAGTGAAGAGGAGGAGGAGAATGTTAAAGAGACCCTTTCAAAACCAAAATTATATGTTCAAATGAATATGTTTTCTGTGCCACAGCAGTATTGCCCATGTAGGAGCTAAAGTGCTTGTCAGCATCTATACGTCTGTTTACTTTTACACTTCATTTAGGTAGGAGCCAGCCTCCCAGACAGAGTAGTCTGCTTACTGGTTGTACTTTTGAGTCTTTGAACACCAGCACAGAGATGCAGTGTTAGATGGAGTGATACTGACTTGGGAAAACTTAAATAACAAACATCTATTATACACCTCAATCTCTCAACAAAATCCATTAGACCTTCTTTTTTCATCAAAATCATGCTTGGGACTCCCTCTAGTCAAACCCAAATTATCTTTACAGGCTTCCCTAGAAAGTTCATTTTAAGTCCCATGCAACATTGTAACGAAGAAGGGTTTTCTGTTTTATTTTGTCCCAAGTTGTTGTTTTTTTTTTTTTTTTTTTCTTTGTTGCCTCCTGCAGAAGCCAAACCCAGGGGTAACATTTTCCCCACACTTTCCCCAAATAGCTTCTCGAAGTGTCTGCCATTCGACAACCAGGAGAGTTAGAAATGGCCCGCCTCGTTGATGGGATGTGCGCACTCGACATCCCGGAACACTCTGCTTCTGGGGATGGCAGCCTCAAGTCAGGATTGTGAAACAGGGTGACACCAAACAGAGACTCCTCCAGTGAGTCTCTAGACATGGCTCCACCCAGTGACAGTGGCTCGGATGGCAGCAGCATTCGGGGAAGTGACCCGCCCGTGTTAGAGGCGCTGCTGCGGCAGCGAAGTCGCTTCAGTCGTGTCTGAGACCTGGAAATGCACCACCACCCTTGCTACACTTGGAGAGAGATGGAAGGAGACCTAATGCAGTGCCAGCCGCGTTTACCATGTCTCCAGTTGTCACACACCCAGGCCAGGCTTATCTCTGGAAATATGGGTTCTCAGGTTGCTTCTTCTCATGGCAGCATTTACATAAGTCATGAAAACAAACAGCATGACATCAGTCATGAACTTGGTCACTAATCAAATCAGTAGACAGAGGAACACACAAACCACGTGCAAAGAAGAAAACAGATCACTCAAGCTTCTCAGTCTCTTAGAAGAGGGACAGCGAAACATTGCAACACAATGAAGCACTACACACTGAAAAAATAAGTGATCAGGTCTATGAAAGAGGCATGTGTTTCCTTTTCTCTTTTTATTTCAGTAAGCTGCTTGATAGGAGACGCAGAACAGCCTCACTCAACATGTGTAGGAGACATTCCAACCTCCATATTTTATGTGAGTGTATCTATGAATATAGGTAAAATTCTCCAAAGCAGTGGTTTTTCTTATATGGCAAAAGTCAATGACTTTCAAAACAGAAAGAGTTTAATAGAGATCAAATAATTGACATTGCCATGTTCTCTCCTAACACCTAGGAAAAACAGATACAGGTGAAAGAACTTCCTAAGTCATAATGCACCTGACACACTTGTGTAGCCCCACCCTCCTCCAAATTCTCTACCCGTCAAAATGAAACATAAACATTCAGTATATACATGTGTGCAAAGGAAGCAATTGTCTCAATATTTCCTTCCCACATCCCCCATCCAGCCCATGTACATAATATAAAATGAGTTTTTGGTGTTAGAACTTTGAGTATCACTTAATATTATTATAAAGAAAATTTCACTTACTAACTAGAGCTCTTAACTATTTTCCTATCTTCAGGACAACAAATACAAACCTTCTGAGGTTACTGCCAATAACAAAGACAAGTATCATACTAAAACTTTCCTAGTTCACCATGAATATTTTCTTCTGAAACATTTGTTTAATTTTCAGTGGAAGGATCCTACTCTGGATTCCTTGTTACTAGAAATGACTTCTTTTCCTTTGCTGGTGCATAGATATCTTTTAATTTTTATTTTATATTAGAGTATAGTTAATTAACAATGTTGTGCTAGCTTCAGGTAGACAGCAAAGTGATTCAGTTATACATACAGACATATCTATTCTTTTTCCAGTTATTCTCCCACTTAGGTTATTACATAGTATTGAGCAGAGTTCCCTGTCATATTATAGGTCCTTTTTGATTATCTGTTTTATATGCAGCAGTGTGAACATGTCAATCCCAAACTCTGAATCTATCTTTCCCCTCAACCATCCCCCCTGGTTACCATAAGTTCATTCTCTAGATTTATTTTTCTAGTGTTTATTTATAGAGGACTCGTTTTCTTCTTCCTCTTATTCTAGCTTTCCAGCTCTGTTTCTGAGGTTCTGCCTGCCTATAAGACATCACTAGCTCCCATCTTCCTCTTAAACCCTCTTTCCCAGCATCTCGGGCAAGGTCCCTCAATACTGTTACGGGAAATCAAGGATGTCTGCTTTGATAGTAACTTTTATGGGATGAGTCAATTCTTCCTAAGCTCAGGAACCTTCAGGAGTCACATGGGCATAGGGGAGGGAGCAAACTGACAAAGGACCCAGTGCCCTTTCCTCTTTGCCGCTTAAGATCTGCCCAAGGATGCTCCACCACCTCAAAACAGCATTCTTCATTTCAAAACAAAACCTTTCTGGTTTTGAGAGGGCAGCCCCAGGGACATGGCTTCAGCAGGTAAGTGAAGCCCCTGCTCCAGGGTTCTAGGCTCGAGTTATAATAGCTTTGAGACTGTCGTGAACTCTAGACTTATCTGCTCGGTCTAAAGGCAGCCTGCGTAAGTTTTGAGAAACAAAGCAAATGTGGTTTCTCAAACAAAGTCTGGATTGTTGACAGCTTGTTCTCAGATCTTTCCTTTTCAAACAGATACTGAGTAGCTCCAGACTCAGTGCCGCACAACTGCTTCAAAAGGCTGAAATCCAGATCGAGGCAGGAGATGACAGGGCACACGGGCTTGCTCCCATTAACTCTCTCTTCTGCCAGGAATGAAGCCGCAACTAGCTGGATCGCACCTGCCTGCTACTTCCTTAAATCTTGTCAGCGCTCTGAGAGTCCTGCGTGGTGTTGTCTTTCTTCCCCCCTGCTTTTTAGTGCCCACCCATTGAACAGTCTTTCCTAAAGTCTCACACAGCTTCTCATCCAGCAAAACATCAAAGCTGCCAGTTCATCACAAGAGCAGAATAAAGGCAGGGTCTGCCCTCCCCCGGACACCTTTCTGACGTTTCCCAACATTTTTCTACAGACACGAATACCCTGTGCTCCCGAGTCACAGCAAGCCACTCCTGACTCTTAGAAAGGCTCCTTCTGAAGTCACACAGAGTCACTGGGACTCAGTAATACCTGTCATCGCCAAATCTCAGGTGAGTGATCGTGCGACAGGTGTAGAGAGTAAACACCCGAGCGTCACCCTAGGGACGCCGCTCCAAGAGCGCTCACCCCCAGCTCCTGCAGGCATCTGGTCTCCTCCAGCATCTCCGCCTCCCGCCCCCGACAGCCCTGCGGAGAAGCCCCTGGAGCGCGGCTCACCTGTTTGTAGGCGTCGAGGAGGAAGCTTTTCCAGATGCAGCGCATTCCTTCTGAGGTCAGCATGCGCCTCCACTGCCGCGAGTGGACTTGGAGCGGCTCAGCAGCAGCACCACGTGCTTGAGGAGAATGACCGAGTCATAGAGCGCCAGGAAGAGGCAGTTGGAGAAAAAAACGGGCAGAATCTGCAGTGCGATCAGCAAGTCTATGCTGAGGATGCCCATCTTCTCTGCCTCCCGGGTCAGTTCCCTTGTGCGCTCTGGTTCCCCTTCACCCTCTTATTTAAAAGGGGGGGGGGGTTGATGGAGAGG
>SJYC01003842.1:0-20157 GCA_006408675.1 Madoqua kirkii | reverse complement strand
AGACAGGCAGTTCTATTTCATTTCTAAGCACCTATGAGACTGTGGCAGAGATTGCAAAATTTTCTGTAGTTTTTCATTGTCTCTGTGTTCAGAAACGTAGCCCGTTTCTTTCTAGAATTGCCAGAGTTTTGAAAATGTGCTTTCAGGGTAGTTTTTCCCCCTCTTTACTCCGTTTACACACACTTTCTGTTCTCCTCCAGCCTGTCTCACTCTCTCCCTTCCCCAGGAGCGTCTGACTCCTCTGCCTCTGGCTTCTCCTCCCTGCTCGGCTGTGGTGCAAAGTGCCTCTCTCTGCAGCCCAGTGAGGCTCCCTGAAGCCTTTTATACATTCCCTGGCTAATTGCTGCAATAGAGAAATGAAAGCCTAATCTTGGTAAAGATCTTGACGTCATTGAGAAAGAGGGCTTTACTTTGGCCAGGACTGCAGTGAATAGAAAAGCAAAACTCGACAAGTTTTTTTTTTTTTTTTTTAGAAGAGGGGGGGTGGCAGAGGGACAGTGGAATTTTGCTTTGTGATTTAAAGAGAGAGGAAAAAATTAATACCTTTGAGGGTTTTCAGGAAATGCTCCCAAACTTTGGGAAAAGTTATTTAATATAGCATGTGGATTGATGGGGAAACTCTCTCTCCTCTGATTATTATTATTGTTCTTGCTTATTTATAAGGGGTTTGGGAAAGAAAGGTTCCTGGAAGGCAGGTAGAAAAGAGGAAGAGTGATCAGACATAATCTCTGTTCTCTTTCTTGGAAGATGTGAATGCTTACCTTCCGTCTTTATGTCTACATCCTACAACTATCTCCCGTCAGATTTGTGACCTAGGTTCTTTAAATATTTTTGAGTCATGATCTTATTTAAGAAAACCCAAATTGTGAGGTGGAAAACTTTTAAACTCTTTAAATACCATCACAGCACTTCTTTAAAGCTTCTTGTAGAAAATTAGTGCAAATTTTCTTTTCAGTTTTACTGAAGTTTCCAATGCAAAAAAAAAAAAAAAGAGAGAGAGAGAGAGAGAGAGAGAGAGAGAGAGAGAGAGAGAGAGAGAGAGAAAGAAACAAGAAAATCTTCCACCCATGAAAGTAGCTAGGTGACCAGACTTCCTTTCCATTCCATTTTGCCTAGATACAGATTAAATAAACCTTTTATCTAATGGCATTAAGATGCCATCAGGGTAAGAAATACATTCTTTATAAGAAAGCTCTTTAAATTCTGCAACTGCCCTGTTTCTGTTAGCATAGTCCCTAAGAGACATGATACTTTGGAGAATCTTCCTTTTTGCTTGAAAAAATTTTAATTAAATTTGTAGGTCATTAAGAGCAGACTTTGAATTGTCTCAAGTCACACTGACCACCCTCAGTGCTTGCTTTGCCCATTGCTTTCTGAACAGACAGGTACTTAGTCAGACAATGCTTTGGCAGAAAGCCATGACCTCCATCTCATTCTAATTTTCTTTCCTCACTCACCTAACAGATCACCTCTAGGAATTATATTTTCTTGGAAAAAGGAGTGGCAAGTACAGACATTGGGGTGGAGATATAGAATGGTAGCTGAAAATTAATTTTCTGATTTCTCCAGGTTCAAGGAGCTCTCCTTACACATGAGTTAAGCAGTGGCTGTAAATACATGGTCCATTTCTGTGTTTTGTCCCTGTGGGTAAAATCTGCAAGATCACGGAACTCATTTTAAAGCCTAGGGCAGGGGTCGTTAATTAGTGGACCCGTGGGCCAAATTCAGCATGCATATGCACTTTATCTGGTTGGCATAGTGCTTTCTGGCTTTAAGAAAATAATGGAATGAGCGTGCCTGTAGGTTTTGAGAGACCAGAGTTTTCTGTCTGCTTTCTTCATTGGAATCTCCTAGCAGTTAGAACCGAGCCTGGCACACAAAGTTTCAAGGGGGGAGTCTTGAATGGACAGATGGCTGGGCATACCTTGCTCCACACCAGGGGGCACTATCCACATACAGTATGTTGGGACACTCACTGGGATGCTCCAAAACTTTGTACAACCTGGTGGACTTGGGGGTGGTCCTCCCCATTGGCCGACCCTCACCACTCCCTATTGTCCTAAAACCCCGATTCCTCCATTTCTATCATCACTTTAGCCCATGGCAAGTTTTGGGTTTGCGTCACATGGACTAAATTTTTAGAGAAGACATCAAAGCTTAGAAAAATGAACAGAAGTCACATAGAAAAATATTTTTCCTATGACTAGCATACAGTGTTAGCAAAGGATATTTTTTGTATACATAACATACATTTACTCCATTTCCTCAGTTTTCTCGATGCACTATGGAAGAAAAGAAGGGACAAAGAAATGGAGGTGACAACATGGTATTTTAACTGGTGTAGATGGGAAAACTATGGTGCCCGAAGTGCCAGCCAACAGTGACAGAAGGTGTGGACTCAGGAATGGACACTGCCACACAGTGCCCAAGCCTGAAAAGTTCACCCTGTCTCAGACACTCCTTTCACCCTGTGTGAATTAAACCAGTGCTACTTTAAGGTAGAGATATCTTGGTAGCTATGAACCGATTCTCCTGCACTTGTCATTTGCTTTCAATGCGAGTTGTATGTTTGGAAATGGCAAGACAGGAGGAGGTTTGGTAGAAAATCAGAAAAAAATGCCTTCTTTTAAAATGCAAAGTTCAAGGCACTTGCAAACTACAAATGGTGAAAATCAGATTTTTTTTTCTTTTTTACATTCTTTATTTACGTTCTTTCCTATAAAATCAGAAGTGTTTGAGAGAGTTTTCTTCCTAAAAAAATTAGAAAAACAAATGGTCGGAGAGTCAGTCTGATCATGACATTTCTCAGATTTCTTCTATCACTTTCTCTAAATGAATGAATAAATTAAATCACAGAACCAAACACTGTTCTTTTTAGACAGTTTGTCTAATCTACAAATTATATTTCTCCAAAGCTATTTCTCTTTTTATCATGATTCCTAATGGCTTATTCTAATTATTAATATTTAGCACTTTGATCTTCAAGTAATTTTATATCCTTTAAGTGACAAAAACAACCCATAAAGTGACAGAGGATGATTTGTCCCAATGTGTAAAGAGAGAAAGCAGATCATCAAGGTTGTAGAGCCTGAGCTGGTATTGGGATATTTCCCCCAACTCTAAACCTCAGTTCTTTTCCTATGTGACTATTTTATTGATCCTGGTCATTACTCTGAAAATGAAAACTCTTGCCCAAAGTGGTTGCACTAGGTAATTTTACTTTTTAATTTAATTACAAAGTATATCTGGGATTCCATATCTGTTTAATATTGCCCAACTCAAGTTCTTGGTTCCATTCGAAAAGCTTGGATATCTTCTTGATCACATAAGTATTCTTAGCCTTAGTGGTTCAGTGGTAAGGAATCCACCTGCCAAGGCAGGAGGTGTGGGTTTGATCTTGGGTCAGGAAAATCCCCTGGAGAAGGAAATAACAACCCACTCCAGTATTCTTGCCTGGAAAATTCCATAGACAGAGGAGCCTTGCCAGGCTACAGTCCGTGGGGTCACAGAGAGCCACATGACTGAGTGACCGACCATACAATACAAGCCAATATGTGGTATGCTGGTTGAATTTCCTCATACAATGTTGTATACAGGTTTTAAATTCCAAAAGAGGGGTAGCTAGAGAAAAGTGATTTGGGCTTTTTAATAAGAAGAGAATCACTATAAAATTATTTAATTTTTTTCTCTTTTGACAGCTTGAGAGCAAGCAGCATGTACTATCATTCATTGCCTCCTTCCGGTTGGAAAAGTAAGCATCTGAGTTATAAGGCTTGCCTTGGTCTACTTTTTGACTCTTAAGTTGAGATTAAGAGAATGAAGTTGGATAACCTAAAAGCAAACCTGGAGATTTCAAGGATGGAAGCTACCATTACTCTTTGCTATCTGAAGACACCGAAGGGCATTCAAGAACTCGATGGAACTCATGCTGTGGATTTTCAAGCAGTCTCAGTTTCATAAAATTTTATTCCTTCTAACTCAAGTGATTTGCTAAAGTAAATTTTAAATGGAGATTAGATTTTACTTTCATAAAAAACTTATCAATATATTATAAATCCAATAATGTCTGGTCAGGACAGTTGCACTGATTCTGGTCTGGGAATATGACTGCCATACATACACCCCCCTGCCAAGAGTGCATTTCAGAGAAGGAAATCACAAACACTGTTGGTATTCAGTTGCTAAGTCATATACGACTCTTTGAGATGCCATGGATTGCAGCCTGCCAGGGTCCTCCGTCTATAAGATCTAGATTTCCCAGGCAAGAATACTGGAGTAGGGTGCCTTTTCCTCCTCCAGAGGATCTCCCTGACCCAGGGATCGAACCTGTGTCTCCTGCATTGGCAGGTGGATTTTTTTTTAAACCGGTAAGCCACCTGGGAAACCCAGCCACCACAACCTTCCATCCTTGGTAACTCCTGGGTGTGCTGAGAGGGAGTTACAATGACGGGTTTCACCACAGTGACTGAATCACTCAGCATTCCCTGGGGGCCCATCCATTCTACAAACAGTCGTCTTCCCTGCCTTGTGATGAAAAGGGAAGCTCAGTGGATAAAACAGACACCCCCAGAGTCCATTCTGACACACCCTGAACCAAGCAACTTAATGCTGGGGCCAAGAAGGGGCAGACACTGTGGGAGGGAGGAGCGGTCTATCCCAGCAGCCCAGCCATGTCTTAGGCCCCTTGGCAAACCCTGGCAGAGGGCACTGTCTGAGGTGTTAAGACATTCTCCTCTCAGGAACAGCTGCTGCTCTCTTTTTTCTTCCAGGCCACCTACTGGCCAAACCAAGAAGGAAAGGAAAAGGGAAAACACAGGAGGGGAAAGCAGAAATGGAGAGAAGGAAGATGATGCTGGTGGAGAGCAGAAAGAAATGTAGAAAGAAGACTCAATGAATTGCCCATGGAGGCTGCCACAAGACAGCCCATTAATACCCGTTTCAGTGATGCAGGAAGACAGCTGACTGGAAACTGGATGGATGCCAGCGACTCAGTTCACAGAGGCCACAGCTGTGAGGAGACGACGGCTTTCCTTGGCCGTTGACCTGGTCTAGACCTAAACCGATGGCCAGTCTGCACCCGGTGCTCAGACCTCTTTAGGTGTCTGAGACTCTCTGAGCGTGAGTTTTGAGGCTCATTTATTAACCTCTGGAAACACCAGGGTTGGATGGAGGGTTGGTAGAATAGATGAGAAGACCACTCTGTGAAGTTACACGCAGCAAATTCCTTCAGGACAAAAAGCCCTCAGAAGGAACAAACTGAATTCATCTCTTTTCCCAAAATTTGATTCACTGTCTTCATTCTCCCCAAATCCTTGACCCAAAGCAATAGACAAAGAAATAAGGAAACACAGTCAGAACCAATCATCGTTTTTGTAACAACTTTTCTTCTCCTTTGTTTCATTCTACAGCTCATAGGAAACCACCAGATGATAATTAGGCTTTAAAATAAAATAAGTAATTCCCTATAAATGGTTTTACTGTAGCTTTTTTTTTTTAATCACATATACATCACCTCATTCATATGCTGAACACAGAGCTTGGCAAAAAATATTAAGACACATGCTGGTTCCTGCCATTCCAGAAGTAATACTGTTCCCACTGAGACCAAAGGATGCCACACCTCCTCTCTCAAGATTCAGTAGGTACCAATGCACAGAGAAAATAAGACAGATATTCTAGTTCAAGCTCAGTGAAAGTGGTGAAGCTAATAGAATTAACTGTAGCATGAAAAATCCATGTTTGATATGGGGATAAAATACCTGCAATGAGATTGATTATACAATAAGATACGTCCCCAAGGGAGGTTATGAAAATATTATCAGTGGACCTCTTTTTGAAGTAGAGAGGGAGGCCAATGAGATAATCCCTCAAAACCTTTTTAAGCCTCTGGTGCTATTAAGATAATAGTTAAGAATAAGTTAATATGTAACACATACATAAAATAATCCAGCTGGGCTAATGGCAGAACACCATAATCATAAATTATCTCTTTGTCCATCCATTTCAATTCTGAAGACTTATTTTTTGTATGATTAAGTAAATAGTTATGCCTTTCTAAGAGTCAGATGTGAATGAATTAGCATGTCTTCTAAGGAGAAAATTCAAGGCATGAAATTCAAATCATTTTTAAAATTCAGCCTCATTTATTAAATGGACACTCGTATCTTTTATCAAGACACAACCACTTAGGTAAATGATTATTTTAAAATTGTTGTTGTTCAGTCACTAAGCCATGTCTAACTCTTTGTGACCCCATGGACTACAGCAGGCCAGTCTCCTCTGTCCTTGACTATCTCCCAGAGTTTGCTCAAATTCATGTCCATTGATTCAGTGATGCTAACCTAACATCTCATCCTCTGCTGCCCCGTTCTCTTTTTGCCTTCAGTGTTTGCCAGCATCAGAGTCTTTTCCAATGAGTCGGCTTTTCACATCAGGTGGCCAAAGTATTGGAGTTTCAGCATCAGTCCTTCCAGTGAATATTCAGGGTTGATTTCCTTTAGGATTGACTGGTTTGACCTCTTTGCTGTCCCAGGGAATCTTAAGATTCTTCTCCAGCACCACAGTTTTAAAACATCAGTTCTTTGGTGCTCAGCCTTCTTTATGGTCCAACTCTCATATCTGTACATGACTAGTGGAAAAAACACAGCTTTGACTAGATGGACCTTTGTCAGCAAACTGATGTCTCTGCTTTTCAATATGCTGTCTAGGTTTGTCATAGCTTTCCTTCCAAGGAGCAAATATCTTTTAATTTCATGGCTGCCGTCACCATCCAGAGTGGTTTTGGAGCCCACGAAAATAAAATCTGTCCCTGTTTCCACTTTTCCCCATCTATTTGTTATGAAGTGATGGGGCCAGATGCCATGATCTTTGTTTTTTGAAGGTGAGTTTTAAGCCAGCTTTTCACTCTCCTCTTTCACTTTCATCAAAAGACTCTTTAGTTCCTCTCCGCTCTCCACCATTAGAACAGTATCATCTGCATATCTGAAATTGTTGGTATTTCTCCCAGCAGTCTTGATTCCAGCTAGTTATTCATCCAGCCCAGCATTCTGCATGATGTACTCTGCATAGAAATTAAATAAGTAGAGTGACAATATACAGCCTTGTCATACTCCTTTCCCGATTTGGAACCAGTTAGTTGTTCCAAGTCCACTTCTGACTGTTGCTTACTGACCTGCATACAGATTTCTCAGGAGGTAGGTAAGGTAGTTTAGTATTCCCATCTCTTTAAGAATTTTTCACAGTTTGTGGTGATCCACACAAAGGCTTTGGCGTTGTCACTGAAGCAGAAGTAGATGTTTTTCTGGAATTCCCTTCCTTTCTTCATGATCCAACAACTGTTGGCAGTTTGATCTCTGGTTCCTCTGCCTTCTCTAAACCCAGCTTGTATAAAAGATTTTAAAAATAGATAGCTACACGTTCTTGAATTGTTTTGTTTTCCCAGGGAAATTTTCTATCATGTTTTAAGAACTCAAAATCTGCCTTCCCAAAATAGAATCCATACTCTTTATGATTTTTTTGTATCAGTCATGATCTAAATGATACACAAATCTAAGACCTCAAATTCTGCAATGAGAAGTTTGTGCCCTGCAAATAGAGTAGCCTCCACTGGCTGAAACTAGAGAAAAGCCCTCAGAGCAATGAAGACTCCACATAGCCAATAAATAAATAAAAATAAATAGCAAGACTTCAAATTCTTCAGAGCAAATATCTCTAGTGCTTCTTGCTAAATGTTAAATAATTACAGCTTATTCAGAAAATTGGCATTCACCTCTTATCAAGAGATATCTTGTTCTAATCATCACTAGACTCCATCCATTTCTGGGGCCACACAGGACCATACGATCAAAAGCAAACCTTTGAATTGATTTCTCTACCTGTAAAATGGATCTAAAGCTGTCTTCCCACATTTTTCTCATGTTGGTGGCTAACATATCCATGGTTTCTGAAAAGAGTTAGTCTTTAAAAAAAATACTCAAAATAAAAAGTAATTTTGGCTGATAAGCTTATTCAGACCTGCTCAAGTCAGTAAGTTCCTTCTAATAAAGACTTCTTTGAAAAAAAAAAATTCTTGGCAGGCCAGATCTGATTTTAGTATTAATTACCAACCTGCTCTACCTGACTTTAAGGAAACATTGTGTACTTAGTGGAAAACAGGAAAGATTAGCTGTCATTGGGGATGTTAGAGATGGGAGCAAACTTTGCCTAAAGAATAACAACAATCAACCTGAATCTTTGCACAGACTCAAAACTGAACTGAATCTGTTTGAGAGACCTCTAGAGAAGCATGAAACTCAGCTCTAAATTATTCACCATGACACACTTCTGCATCTTTCAGGATTCTAGAGAGGATAGAAAAAACTACCCGAATAGTCCTGATCCTAGAAAGGAACTGACTTCCTAAGTTTCCTAGACCACAACTGGGTAGATAAATGTTCAGTAACAAAGGAGGAAAACCACTGACATCTTAGAGGTGGCTCAGTGGTAAAGAATCTGCAGGAGACATGGGTTTAGTACTTGGTTGGGAAGTACCCTGGAAAAGGAATGGCTACCCAGGACAGTATTCTTGCCTGGAGAATCCTACGGACAGAGGAGCCTGGCAGACTACATTCCATGGGGTAACAAAGAGTCGGGCAGAACTGAGCAACTGAGCACACACAGACATATGGGATAAGTCAAGAAAGAGTTAAGGAAGAAAATACACAGGCCCCACTAAATATGGTTCTGCAAAATTGAATTTAGAAACTGCTTGTTAATGGAGCAAGCTTTAAACAATGTTTTCATATACATCTGTGTTTATAATATTTTATCATTAATCTCTATTAAAGGAACTCATATAGACTTTTTTTTTACCCTGGAACATAAGTTGTGTGTATGTGTTAGTCACTCTGTTGTGTCTTCCTCTTTGAGACCCCACAGACCATGGCCCACCAGGCTCCTCTGTCCATGGAATTCTCTAGGCAAGAATACAGGAGTAGACTGCCATTCCCTTCTTCAGGAGATCTTCCTGACCCTGGGATTGAACCAGGGTCTCCTGCATTGTAGCCACCAGTTATTTAGAAATAAATAGTCTTCCTCTGATAAACAATAGAGCTGTTATAGCTACACAAAATGAAAAAGTTTGCTCAAAGCTCTCTGGACAGATTCTATCAGTAACAACAAGAAACAAGGACCTGGGTATACCCTGTCTGCTTTTCAACTGACAGTAAGTTACTATGTGCAAGTTCAATCTTAACATCTTAGTGTTATGACTTTACCATGGAGGCTGGGAAGCACTCGGCAGTGCCGTTCACATCTAGTTAAAGAATACATCAGTGACAGGGTGGCAGAGACAAGATCAATTCCATTTTACAAGATTTCGAGGCAATCATCTTATTCTTAGATTCTCTAGGTACCTCACTGTGTTTCCCAGGTGGCGACAGTGTTAAAGAACCTGTCTCCCAACTCAGGAGCTGTGGGTTCAATCCCTGTTTTGGGAAGATCCCCTGGAAGAGGGCACTGCAACCCACTCCAGTATTCTTGCCTGGAAAATCCCATGGACAGAGCAGCCTGGCAGGCTACAGTCCTGCAGACCCATGGGGTCGCAAACATGACTGAAGCCACTTAACACACACACAGATACTACACCAAGGAAGCTCCTAAAGCATGTTGAGATTCCAAGTTAGTGACTATCGAACAGTATGGGCCTTTAAACTGCTACAGGCGGGAAAAAATGAGTCCAGTAACTCAGAATGGCTCTAATCCAAATTTTCATTCCTTCCGTTCTCTTTAGTCTGTTCCTTAGCATATCCCTCTTGCTTCTTTGTTTGTGATTTTATTGCCTTTGACCTCTCATGACAAATCACCGTGTCAGTGTAGAGAAAGCAGAGTTAGAAACATTAAAGATGCTTACTTGTTGGGGAGATTTATGACCCCAAGAAAGATGCAGAAATCAAGATTTTATGGAAATACGAAATATTGTGAAATGCAGGAGACTTCCCAGGTGGAGCGCATGGTAAAGAACCCACCTGCCTATGCTGGACATGTAAGAGATGAAGGTTTGATCCCTAAGTTGGGAAGATCCCCTGGAGGAGGGAATGCAACTTATTCCAGTATTCTTGCCCAGAGAATCCCACGGGCAGAGGAGTCTGGTGGGCTACAGTCCATAAGGTCAAACAGAGTTGGACACAACTGAAGCGACTTAGCATCCATGCACACACATGAAATCCAGAACCTGTCATACTGGTGCACAATGAACATTTTTACTTCCATATTTAAAATGTAAACTCCTGCTGGGAAATAGTTAAATCCTGGGATTTGAAAACACTTTATTAAGGGAAAATTCAACCATATGCACAACTAGAGCAATGAGAATAAGGGACCCTTGGGTACCCATCAGCCGGTTTCCACAATACGAACTCGTGACCAGTCTTGTTTCATCTCCACCCACTTTTGTGCTTCTCATGTAATTTTGAAGGAAGTCAAGATTTTTGATTCTCCAAAAATATCTCCAATGTTTCTTTGCCTACAGAAAGTATCATATAAGGTAACTAGCTAATTGATTTATTGTTTTGTATCTACCTTTTTAATCACTCTGACACATCTGTCAAACCACTAAGAAAGAAATGGAAAATGGACATTCCTTCCCAGTATCTCTGAGCTTGAATCCCGTCTTCATCTGAGTATCCTTGTGCTACAGTGATGTCGTGGTATATAAAAAAAGTACATAGATAATAAAACTAACATTTTTCACTAACTCTTGAACCACAGTCATTTCCTTTCTTCATTCGCTTTTTATTGTATGTAGTACACATGCTGACTCACAGTAAGGTGGCTTTTTAAATTAAGAAGTGGTCTCGATTTACTCATTTGCATCCACCCCAAAATGCAATGCATTACATGAAGCTGCCAACTAGGTCATAAGAATTCTGGCAATTCTGATAGAAAAAAAGCTTATGATAAGAATTCAGGGAGGTGATCAATGGCAAGCTAATATATTTCTTGATGTGAAATTTCTAATGGTGAAGCTACATTGATAAAAGAAAATCAGAAATTTAATATGAAAACAAACATCATATGAACATAAAATTTAACTTTGTGAAATCCATAATAATAGACCTGTATCCCTAACTCCACAGTCATTCTCCTTCCTTGAGACATCAGACATTCCCAGAAGGTCATAAACTCTTCCACTAGAGATCTGGCATCTTCTCAGCTACTTACCATTCCGGAACAATCTCCAGCCCCCAAAGTGATGAATGGATATTTTGGAGGGTTTTGTGGAAAATATAATACCTTTCTATTTCATACCATATAATACCATATCACTGATCACTAAGAAGAGGGTGGCGGGGAGAAGGGAAAAGTATTTGCATCTATTTGACTCTGCATTTTCTCCTACAGGAAGTATAAAATTTTATCTGATGCTATGCTAGAATAGTGTACTTGCATATGCATGTACATTAAATTTTGTAGGTGTGCTTTGCTATATTGGAAAACATATTCAAATAATAAATCTCAATAAATGAAATGACTTTCCTTTTCTACAGTACATAAAAGTGCCAGGGCAATCTGCTTTCCATGTTCAGACACCAAAGAGCTAAACATTGAGTGATATCCAACTTGATGAGACACATAAAAATGAAATAAAAATGAGTCAGAAGATAAACATTTAAAGAGATAAAAACTGTCAAACAGAAATGATTACAAAGTTTGTACCAATCTGCATTTTTCATTGTTTTCTATTTACCTAGTTTCTCCACTATGAATTTCTTTTGCTCATTTCCCTTCTTTTAATAATGTATGTTCCCATAATCACTGACGCTAAAGTAAAGGATGTGAAATAAGACTTAGTTTATATTTTTTAGGAGAAATACAAGTAACTTGAAAATGCAAAATTTTCCCTATATACTTGAATGTTTCATCTAGCTACTTTCATTTAATAGCTCTGGAAAATTGAGCTCCTTTTTCACAGAGGGTAGTTTACCTTGTACAATATGAAACTACCATATTCAACCCTTTATGACCTGCAAAAACAGCAATTTCATATTCTTTAACCTAATAGTATTTCAAATAGCAAAAAGTCTACAGATTGCCATTTCTCTTGAGCTACACATGGTATTCTTTGGTAAAATGCACAGAGAAAACAAAAGTGTTATTTCCATTGGTGCACACTTGACATTGTTGAAATCTTATTTTTTAAATCATCTTAATAATAAAAATAAATATTATTTTTAGTCAATCAATGACTCTGTCATTGGCTTAATGTAGCCCCTGAAAGAAATTAGGCCCTACCAATTAGTATGTGTAGTGGGCATAGTTAGTTTTGTCTTCAAAATGATGACACCTAAAATGTATGTGCGAACACAGAACGTCACTATTTATAAGACCTAGTAAAACCTTTGACTGGGCTTCCCAGGTGGCTCAGTGGTAAAGAATCTGCCTGCCAGTGCAGGAGATGTGGGTTTGATCCATGGGATGGGAAGATCCCCTGAAGTAGGAAATGGCAACTCACTCCAGTATTCTTACCTGGGAAATCCCCTGGACAGAGCAGCCTGACAGGTTGTAGTCCATGGGGTCACAAAGGAGGTGGACAGACTTGGCGACGAAGCAACAAAACCTTTGACTAGAAAAGGTTTTGTACACAATATGTTCTTTCTTAACACATTAGTTGTGCTTATTCTATAGTAATGATGGGGAGGGGGGAAAGGACAGTCTAAAGTTTTAGAAGTACAAAGGCCAACGTGAATGAAGACTGATATTAAACAAGTCAAGTTTTGTAAGGATGGCACTCAATTTAGCAGGAAAGGATATGTGTTACAACTTAAAAGTTTGAGATTTTACTTACGTTCATAAAAAGTTGAAGAGGTGACTCAAATATTTTTAGAGTATCAAATAATGTCTTTTCTGATCATATGGTCATCTCTACCACTCCTAAGGATTTTATTATTAATGGAAACATTTGTAAGACTTGATTTCTGAGTTGCTGTCTCAGTTTTGGGGGGTAGCTTAGTCTGTTCTGATTGTAGACAATGTTCGATAAATTCGACAAAGGCGATCAAATATATTCTTTGGATACCAAGTCAAGACTTTACTTCATTAAACGTGTCAAGATAGAATAAAGTAATAGCAAAGAAATGTGTGGGTTTCCCAGGTGGCTCAGGGTTAAAGAATCCACCTTCCAATACAGGACACACGAGAGACTCAGGTTCGATCCCTTAGTCAGGAAGATCCCCTGCAGGCAGAAATGGCAACCCACTCCAGTATTCTTGCCTGGAAAATCCTATGCACAGAGAAGCCTGGTGGGCTACAGTCCACTGAGTCACAAAGAGTCGGACATGGCTGAGTGACCAAGCATGCACGTGTAAAGAAATGTGGGTTATATAATAGGCCACCAGGTAGGTGCCCAATTATCATCTCACTTAATCCTGCTTTATGATAGTATCAACACAGACAGCACCAACAAGTAACGACAGCTGACACTGATTGAGGCTTCTTAGTATAGTCACTCCTCTAATTGTGTGAAGTCATTTAATCTTCAGAACAATCTTATTGGCCTACATACCAGTATTAAGCTCATTTTGTAAGAAAACCAAGGCTGAGAGGGGGAGAGCAAATTGCCAAAGGTCATACTCTTTGAATTACAAAACCAGAACGCTACAAGTGTTCTTGAAGCACTCTTAGTGTCTCCCTCAATTTGTGTAGTAGGCTGGAAAAAACAACAAAACAAAACCACCAAAACCTCACCCCCCAAAATACTAAGTCTAAATCCTAATCCCTAGAATCCATACATGTTACCATATTTGGAAAAAAGGTCTTTGCAGTTGTGACTATATTGTGGATTATCCTCATAAAAGGGAAGCAGAGGAAATTACACACACACACACACACACACACACACAGACACACACACACACACACAGCAAAATGCAACTTGAAGCTGACAGCCTTGAAGATTAGAATGATGTGGCCACAAACCAAGGGATGTTGACTAGAAGAGAAAATGAAAGAATTCTTCCTGAAAGCCTCAAGAGGAGGTGTGACACTATCCACAGCTTAATTTTGACCCAGTGATTCTGAGTTTAGATTTCTGGCCTCCAGGATGGTAAGGGAAAATTTTCTGTTGGCTAAAGCCCCCTGATTTGTGCTTATCCAAGATAGCAGCCGTAGGAAACTAATACAGGCTGCAATTAAAAGAGCCGAACTGTCGAACATACGTTAAATGTTCCTATTTTTAGAAACTCTAGATTTAAAATGTATCCCTTCAGTAACACACAACAACATTTGACTATCTCACTCTTGGAAATATTCCCTTCTAATTTATAAATTATCCACTTCTTTTTGCTCTGCCTTCTACAGCAATAGGTATTAGTTTATTTTTGTCCTTTATGATAGTCCTTCATATTCATTAAATGACTTCATATCACTTTTAAATTTTATAGAATGAATATTTCTCATTTAATCTCTTTATTATAGGACCAATTTCGAGTGTTATGATTATCTTTCTAGTTTTCTTCTGAAATCTCACTATAGTTGCAAAACTCAGAAATGGTTCCATACTTGAAATAAAGTAGATTTTGTTCAAGATCTAACCACAATGGAGAGATCTATGGAATGGGTTGAGTGTGTATCTGTGTGATTCAAATTTAATAGTGGATCTTTAACTGAAAATACTTTTATTAATTTACTCAAAATTTTTTTAACATTAACAGTGATTAT
Organism: Madoqua kirkii; assembly: GCA_006408675.1. Taxonomy (NCBI): domain Eukaryota; kingdom Metazoa; phylum Chordata; class Mammalia; order Artiodactyla; family Bovidae; genus Madoqua; species Madoqua kirkii. Next base: position 5,463 of record SJYC01003842.1, on the reverse strand, counting down.
ATATTCTATAGGTATTTCTATCAATTCCACAAAATTGCTTCTAGTTATCCAAATAGGCTGTCAAAAATTGTTAGATAATAGCTTCTGTGATTTCTAAACTGAGAATTTATCAGGTAGGATAACAAATTGAAACAGCAAATATTTACTTAGTCGTGGTAGACAAGATTTTTGCATAATAGCAATATAGAGGACACAATGACTTCTAGTCCATTTGTGAAAATTATAAAAATTATAGATACACATATTTGTCCTAAGCTCAGAAAGGTTTTACACCAACCTGACTGATTACTCTGAAACCACCACTAGATTACTCCCTAATAGGATGGCCAACAGAGAAGCTATCCACCCATCTACCAGATGCTTAGTTTCACCGTCTCATCTGGACTCCCAGTCAAAAATGTCTCGCATACTGTCAAATGTTCCCTGGGCCACAGATCAATCCCAGTTGAAAAATACAGATTTAGAACAACCATAAATGACAACTAATATAACCAATTCGGGGTAACTTAAGAAACAGAGAGTAGAACTACCTCCTCTTTTACATCCATCTTGCTTTAAAGAAAATCATAATAATTTTAAGACAAGCCAACAAGGATCCTCTCTGACACAAACGACAGACTTCTTTAAAAGAAAAATGGAGAGTTTATTTTTAACCAGACAATTTTGTGGCTGATCTCTAGACCCCCAAACAGCTTGCTCCTGTGCCATCTCTCATCAGCACTTCTCAATTTAGTTTTCTGAGAATGAGGATTTTAAAGCCGGTCCTTGACTGACATGGATTACCCTGACATTCCGGGCAGGTGTGAACCCAGAGCAGTTCTATTCATGTATGTATCTAGAGCACACAGAGCCAAGGTTCTTGCATTAGATATTAACAGTTTCATTAAGTTAAGTGGCCAACAGGCTTTTTTTGTTTTAATTCTCTAGGTGATTTAGAAGTGGAGGTAAAGAGAAAAGGATTTAGTAAAAGGCCAACTGAGATCCTTTCTCCCTGTTTCACCCTCAAATAGGGGCTCTGTTCTTTCTACAGCAGAAAAAATCAAACTAATCGATGTTAGTCAAAATGATGCCCAATAGCAATAAGAGAGCATGATATCCTTAAGAGAAATAGAAACTTATGAAGCAGACTTTCATCCCTTTACTTTCAAAATAATAGAATAAATATGTAAACACAAAAAAACTTAAATCCTTCAATAACAGACTTTTGTAATGTTTGTAGAAATGACACCATCTGAGCAGCTAGAACTCAAATAAGCTTCTACTCGCACTGGGATTGCTATTCAACACATGTAATTAAAATAATAATAATAATACCAGAAGCTACATGATACTCTCTAGACATCTATCCTATTTGCATTAGGGCCAAAAAATTTCAACTGTGCTTTCAGGACTGAATAATCCTCACAACCCCTAAAGATAGTCCATTGCAACCGTCCTCCTGGTACCAAGTGAGGGCGAAGCTTAAGAGCTGGCTCTCATGTCTAATGCCTTCAGCCAGCAATACCTTGCTGCCCATCCTACAAAGATAATGCATGTACAAACAAATATGGGCATGTGATTATTGTTATTATTTTTAATCAGGCATCACTTGTGAGAGTGTGCAGGCAGAGTTGTAACCTTCTTGTTCCCAGCATCACAGCCACTCCCTTTGAAGGCAAAGGGTCCAAGCCCTGCCCCAGCTCTTGTACCAGCAAGTCAAGGGCTTCAGCGGAGGATCTCTTTCACAGTCATGCAAAAACGAGTACAAGGAGCTCTGTGGATTGAAAGTAATATGCAGCCAGTTCTTGTTGCCAGAAATATGCAGTCTTGCTCCTCCTTCCAATTAAGCATTTTGCTCTTTTGATTGAGGGAGTTTCACTGGGTGAAGAAAGCTACCCGTGAACTGCCATCTCTTAAGAGGAAGCTGGCAGTGCCGATAGTTCAACGTGGGGTGACTGATGAGACCATCCCAGCCTGAGAGGCTGGCAGTCTTTGTTACTCTCAGGATCAGGTAAGCAGCTTCACCTGCCAAAATTTCCGTCTTCCTCCCCGTCCTCCTATCCTGCCCCCAAAGAGAAAGGAGCACTACGGTTACTGGAAATAGAAGTCTCATGTGATTTGAGTGATTTGAAGTTTATTGACTTTGCAGATCCAAGGACTTTGGCTCACTAATGGGGACAATTATCTACCAATTTTTCTTAGTCAATAACGTGGCATAAGGGAAAACACAAGTTTTATGAGGTTCAAAGTTTCTGTAATTTGGGAAGGCCCTCTCTAAGAAAAAAAATGCACAGTTACAAATGAAAAACTTGGGTACAAATGTTAGGAGCTATTCAGAATGTTGAAAAGACATCAAAACAAATTGCATATTTTAAAAGGCTGAGAAATAACACAAGCATTGGAAAATGCAGTATTCTATACTAATTAACTACCAGATACATTTCTTATATTTTGTGACTGCACTTTTTATCATCTCTTCATAACAATACTGTCATATAATTTTCTATAGAGAAAAAGTCTTTTCTGTAAATTTGCAAAGAGGAATAAAATTTCTTAGTATTGATCAGATTTGTTTTAGCTTTATAAGTCATTAAGGTCAATGTAAAAGGAATTTTCTATTATATGAGAGTTGTAAGGCTAGGATTTCCAGGGATGAGTTTGTGATTTATATATTTCCAATCCTATTTTTCCTTCTAAACCACTTCTCCTAGTCTCTGGTCCTGTACCTTGGGGTCATAGCATCAACTGATGGGTCATGGAAGAAAGCATTCCGAGGTGCAATCCCACGTCAGATGAGCCAGTAATAATTTACTGCCACACAAGTGACTGCACATAACATAAACACATACCACTAAAGGGCTTCCCTGGTGGCTCAGCATTAAAGAATCTGCCTGTCAATGCAGGAGATGCGATTTGTTCCCTGGGTCGGAAGATCCCCTGGAGAAGGAAATAACAACCCACTCCAGTATTCTTGTCTGGAAAATTCCATGGACCGTGGAGTCTGGCACGCTGCAGTTCATGGGTCTCAAAGAGCTGGACACAATTTAGCAGCTAAACAACAACACGTTCCATTAAACTGAACTAAATGCATTACTACTAAAAGTGTCTGCTACTATCCAAACCACCAAATACAAGAAGCAGAAAAGAATAAGAGCTGGGATGTAAAGAGCCAGCTGTTTTAACCAGATGTGGTTAAAATATCTCCCTTGTGTAAATTTCACAAAAATATATGACTATATAAATACATTGCAAGTAAAGGGTCTGAGATTTAGCTTCATTAACATACCATAAATCTGCCTTGGGGAGAACTGTAAAGGCATTCTCCACACATTCTCATCTCTACTTTGTTTTTCCCTGCATACTTCACAACTGCTTATACCACAAAATGACTGGCAAAGTCAGTTATATAGCTTACATCAAGTAAATTTGAAGTGTTATAATGACTATATTAATTATAAAGGAAGACACCAGGAGGATTCAACCACAAGCTCATCAAACACACAGGATCTCAAGAATAGGGAAAAGTAGAGATACAGACATAAAGTAGTTGAAGAAATAAGTACACAAAGACAACTTCATTCTGTACACATTTATGTCCCTGTGACTCCAGGCACTCTATGTTAAGAGATAAAAATATGTTGACATTTTGGACCTTGCCCTCTGAGGAGTTTTCATCTTAAAGATATGTGTGTAATCAAATTCACATGTATGAAAGACATCCCTACTTAATGCATGAAATCATGAAAACAACTATAAGGAAAGATAGGCAAATCTCTCTTTTGGAGGTGAATAATTAAAGCAAATAAGGGAAGAATTCACAAAGGAAAATAGATTTAAATAAACCTTTGTATAAAAACTACTATGAACCAAATTAATGGAGTGGGTTGATACTTACTTCTCCAGTGGATCTTCCTGATCCAGGGATTGAACTCACATCTAAGGAATCTCCAGGCAGATTCTTCACCACTGAGCCACCAGGAAAGCGCTCGGGTTACATCAGAATGTATTAACCCATTGATGAACATTTTTTAGTGCACAACCCTACTGCTGCTAAGTCACTTCAGTCGTGTCCGACTCTGTGCGGCCCCATAGACGGCAGCCCACCAGGCTCCCCTGTCCCTGGGATTCTCCAGGCAAGAAGCCTTACTAAGAATATGCTTAACTCATCACGTTCCTCTGTAGGCATCAGAAAGTGCAAGAGAGTTAGTCCTTGCTGAGTCCATCCTTGCACGCTGGCAGACAGAAGTTTGTGGATAAATGCTTCTCCCTGTCCTACCCTGGGAGGACATTTCTGAGATGGATTTCATAAGCTCCTCAGGACTCTCGTGGCCAGACCAATAACACAGACTTATATCTTGGGCTTCATTCCTTTCTTAGTTATCCCCCCATGTCTGTCTCTTATACACATCTCAAAACAAATGCATAAGCATATATTTAAAAGAAATATAAATTAAATCACTTCATGATATTATTTTTCACATATAAAATTATAAACATTTTTTAAGACAGAAATTAATCCTGGTGAGGGTATGTTAAGAAAACAACTCTAACATGTCGCAAAGAAGTTCTCAATTGAATCAAATATTGTGGTCGATTGAATAATAAACCCAAAGATATCTAGGTCAAAAATGAATAATTATACTTTAAAAGTATGTTAAGAAAAATCAAAGAAAGACAAACACCATATGATCTCACTCTTATGTGAAATCTAAGATCTGACCAATCGGACTTATCCAGGAAACAGAAGCAGACTCACACAGAGAACAGACATGGTCGCCAAGAGTGGGTGAGGCTGGAGGGGCAATGGGTTGAGAGCCTGTACGTAGCAGGTGCGGACTATATATATATGTACATAATACGCACATTTTCCCTCATCAAGCAGACAGGAGGAGAAGCAGATCGTTTTGAAATAATAAGGAACTGAGCTGAGTGAGACGTGTGTTGCCCTTTTAAACAAAGGTGTGAGTTCTTCTGCGTTCCTAATGAACCTCTCCATCTTGCAGAATTTGGCTTCTAAGTATTGAGACACGGAAATAGTGTTTGTTGAGTATTTCAGCCCTAGTCTCCCTGCTATATAACCCTAGAGATGGTCCGGTGGAGGAATATGGCAGAGAAAAGAAAGCTCTGCATTAAGACTCATCCAAATTCCAAGTAGCTATGCCATCCATCTATGGAGAGCTCCTGATTTCTCTTTCCTGCAGCGGGGTCTGCCGGGCTGTATTGAAACCTCAGCCCATGATCAGACTTGATAAAAGCCCCCAGAGAGAAAGGTGTTTGCCAGATTTTCCCATCTGGAAGGTCTCTTCAGTCTCTGGAAACTGATTCCTCTAGACCTCTACACACAATTACCTGACAGCTTTTATACATAATTGATACATATATAATTTATATATATATAATTTTTAATTTATTCAGGTTTTTCTAGTTGTTGCAGAAGGAGCAATGTTCTGTCACCACCTTATGTATCTTAAAGAAAGTAGAAAT
>SJYC01003841.1:0-16666 GCA_006408675.1 Madoqua kirkii | reverse complement strand
AAGAAAAGAACTCATAGGATTGTGTAGATAGAATATCAGACTGGGTACAAAGTCAATATATAAAAATTAGTGGTATTTTTCTAAATACCAATGAATAGAAAATGAAATTTTAAGTGATATCATCTACAACCGCATCCAAATATACTACATTTCTAGGAATCAATCTAAGGAAATATGCAAAGCATTTCCACATAGAAAAAAACAATAATATTATGGAAAAAAGGTAAGCAGTATCCAAATGAGAAGGCATCAAATATTTCTATAAAGGATCTTGTAATAAATAATTTAACCTTTACAGGCTAGATAGTCTCTGTCACAGTTAGCCAGCTCTGGCCTGTAATGCCAATTCAGAAATAGATGATATGTGAATAGGCAGGTGTAGCCGTGTGCCAATAAAATTTTATCTGCAAAAAGAGGCAGAAGACTGTATTTAGTCCGTGGGTTGTAGTTCATCGCCCCCTGATTTAAATAATCAGAGGAATAAAGTAAGTTAATACATAATGAAGATAAAATAAAGATTTCTATTCTCCTTAAATTGATCTTTCCATTTAAATCTCTCCACAGTCAAAATTTAGGAAGTGAGGTTTAGCTGCTGTTATTTTTTTGTGAGTTTTTGCATAGACATTGGCAAACTAATTTTAAAACAACGTAAACATGTAAATGGCAAAAGTTTGTGGAGAAAATCTTGAGGAATAGAATTAACGTACTTTAACAGATGCCAAGATGTATTCTAAAACTCCAGTAATGAAGACAACTTGGTATTGACAACAGAGTAGATGCCTAGACTAACAGAACATAATAGTCAGTCCATCAACACACTTACACTTACATAAATATATGTAAAGCTTGTCCATGAAAGGTAGCAATGCAAAGCAGTGGATTTTCCAATCAATTATTCTGGGTCTAGATATTGTAAAAGGAAATATGCTTCATATTACATACAGAAATCAGTCAGTATATCATAGATCCAAAGGTGAAAGATAAAACAATGAAGACTCCAGAAGAAACTAGGGGAGACTGTCTCCTCTCTTTTGAGGTAAGCAAAAATTTCTTAACTGGAACACATGAGGCACTAATGCGAAAGGGAAGGACATCTGAATTTAGAACTTCTATTTATTAAAGGATCTTTAAGAGAGAAAAAGGCAAATAACTGGTTGGGAACAGATATTTATAGGGACTTAGTACACAAAAGAAGACATCGGAATGAAAAGAAGCTTAACATTCTGACTCTTCAGGAAAATGTAAATCCAAACTGCAAGAAGATGTCAACATGCACCAATTGGAGTGGGGAAAATGAGACTGGCAAAACTAAGTGTTGATGAGAAGCTGAGACACCTAAGATTCTCATAGACTTCTGGTGGGTTCTAAAAGTCGGTTATAAGTATATTCTATTAACCAATTCCATTTTCAGGCCTATTTCAAAGAAAATACATGTACACATACACAAAAATATTCATAGAATCCCTATTCCCACTTACCTCATCCTGAAAGAGCTCAAATGCTAATCAACACTAGAGGGAACAAATAACTGTGGCATATTCATTCAATGGACTACTGCACAAGAATGAAAATGAATAAACCACTGTCCCACATATAATGTGACTATCTCACAAATATAACATGGAACAAAATAACTTGCCATACATAAAAGACTACATATTTCACTTAAATAAATGTTTAAAAAACATGCAAAACAAACTATATAATACTCTAAGTCAGAATAGAAATGTTCGAAGAGGTGGAGAAGATATTCATAGAGAAAGCATTTGAGGGTCATCTAGTTGTTTGCAATAACCTGCTTCTTAATGTGAGTGAGAGTTACATAGATAGTTCCTTCTGTGATTATTCTCTAGCTATATACTAAAACTTTTACTTATTCGGGTAAGTGAATAATGTGTTTCTCTAATGCTTCCCTGGTGGCTCGGAGGTTAAAGCATCCGCCTGGAACGCGGGAGACCCAGGTTTGATCCCTGGGTCAGAAAGATCCCCTGGAGAAGGCAATGGCAACCCACTTCAGTACTCTTGCCTGGAGAATCCCATGGAGGGAGGAGCCTGGTAGGCTATAGTCCATGGGGTCGCAAAGAGTCAGACACGACTGAGTGAATTCAGTTCAATGCACAGAACAATGACCAGGTGAATAACCACTGATATAACCATACTCATTTCTGGATGCTGAAGTTATAGGTTATTTAATTTTTATTTGGACCATCATACTGTTAATTTCCTCTTTTTAAAAATAATGAAATCCTACATTCATCTATACTAGGGGAAAAGTCAACATGATTTTTAAAATTAAAAAACAGTGACTTCAAGTTGGTCAGGAATGAACGTCAAGAGGATGTAACAGCCATGAATAAATATGGGTAATAACTAATGGAAAGGGACGGGTTTGCGCATAAAGAAAATCCTGCATATAGCTTTGCTTTGAGGAAGATGAAGTAGCAAAACAGACAAGTCAATCACAGATGAAAATTCAATCAAGGCTGAATGTATAGATTTAGGTCTTGTCACCAAAGACATGAGAGTTCACTCTAGAACAGAGAAAATTTTAAGGGAAAGTGATAGGGAAATACGGGTTGTTAATCTACATGCCAGTTTTTATCAGACATCAAGAGGCTTTGATCCTGAGTAGACTATTTAGAGAGAAGTCTTTGCTTTTGGATATCTCCATTTTAATGTTTTTATTAACTACTGGGGTGAACCTACATTACCTAGGAAATTGTCGCATACATGGTAACTGTAAATAATATTTGTTTAATCAAATGAGTGCTTATCAAATCTGATGATACACAACTAGAGAGAAAAGTACATAGATGTCAGAAAGAGGACTGAAAAGATTGCAACAAGTTAGAACAATGTAACCAAATTTCAGGTTAACAATAGAGGTAAATGTCAAGTACTAAACATAGTTTGATTTTTTTTTAATTAACCTCACAAGTATAGGATGAGAAAATCTTATTATATATACTTTGTATGAAAAAGACTTAAAGGTTTGAAATAATGAGGAGTCCAATTTAAATAAATGAGGTATTCAGGGCTTCAAAAACCTAGGTCAGTTTTAGGCTACGTCAATAAATGTAGTGTCCCAAACAAGTTAATAGTCCCATCAGACGTTTCACTGGCCAGAACAAACTGGAATGTTGTACTCAGTTCTGGCTGCGTGTCTAGAAGGTAGGCAAAATGGTGATGTGCTGGAAACATGATTTAAGGATGGTTGATTTTTGGAAGAGAAGAAACCTAAAGAGAGACAACCGTCTTGGAGCACTTAAAAAGCTGTCATGTATAAGAAGGGTTTGATTTTCGACGAAATTTTATAGACCAAATAAGAATAAGTGCTGAATACTTCAGCTTCATGTAAAGAAATAGTTTATAAAATACATGCCCAAAATTATTTATGATAACACTCTGTCACTGAAACTTTCATTTTTTTATCATGTTGAAACGTTTCATAAAATGGTACATTAAACAAATCTCAACAGTTTAAACAATGATAATATAAAATGCCATGGATTTAGCACTAAAGGGTAAGGGGAAAAAATGACATTAGTTTAAAAGCCCTTATGGAATAGAAATACCTTGAATTCATATATATCATATCTTTGTTTTTCTTATAGTTTTATCACTTAAGTAGGTTTTTCTTAAATAACATATTTTTAGTGTTTAACTTTGTAGGAATTAATCATGCTGTGTATATTACTCTTTTTATTTTTTTTTTGCCTTAACATGTTTTTCTCCCTAACATGAAGTTTTGCTGTTTATCCACACGGACGCTGATGCTTATACATAGGGATGGATCATGTATTTTCACTATTGAATAGCACTCTGTATGGATACATTGTTTAGTCACTAACTCATGTCCCACTCTTTACGACCCCATGGACTGTAGCCTTCTAGGCTCCTCTGTCTGAGCAAACTCCAGGAGATGGCGAAGGACAGGCCAGCCTGGTATGCTGCAGTCCATGGGGTCACAAAGAGCTGGACACAACTTAGCAACTGAACAATAACAACAACACAGAGAACTTTGGTTTTACAGATCCCAAGCCATTTTTGATATCAGGAGAGGCTGGCCTTAGTGTTTGCAGAGATGTGTATAAGAGACAGCTTATACATAGGGATGGATCATGTATTTTCACTATTGAATAGCACTCTGTATGGATACATTGTTTAGTCACTAACTCATGTCCCACTCTTTACGACCCCATGGACTGTAGCCTTCTAGGCTCCTCTGTCCATGGGACTTCCCAGGCAAGAATACTGGAGTGGGTTGATACTTACTTCTCCAGTGGATCTTCCTGATCCAGGGATTGAACTCACATCTAAGGAATCTCCAGGCAGATTCTTCACCACTGAGCCACCAGGAAAGCGCTCGGGTTACATCAGAATGTATTAACCCATTGATGAACATTTTTTAGTGCACAACCCTACTGCTGCTAAGTCACTTCAGTCGTGTCCGACTCTGTGCGGCCCCATAGACGGCAGCCCACCAGGCTCCCCTGTCCCTGGGATTCTCCAGGCAAGAAGCCTTACTAAGAATATGCTTAACTCATCACGTTCCTCTGTAGGCATCAGAAAGTGCAAGAGAGTTAGTCCTTGCTGAGTCCATCCTTGCACGCTGGCAGACAGAAGTTTGTGGATAAATGCTTCTCCCTGTCCTACCCTGGGAGGACATTTCTGAGATGGATTTCATAAGCTCCTCAGGACTCTCGTGGCCAGACCAATAACACAGACTTATATCTTGGGCTTCATTCCTTTCTTAGTTATCCCCCCATGTGGCACAATTGCCACGTGGAAGCAGGTTCTCAGCTTACCTGTTGTCCTTGTTCAGTCCTTAAGTCACGTCTGTCTCTTTGCCGCCCATGGACTGCAGCATACCAGGCTTCCCTGTCTTTCACTGTCTCCTAGAGCTTACCTAACTGCACAAAAACCCTTTTTTTAGGCTCTGATTCTGAAGAAACCCAGACTAAGACAGTATTTTCAAATTATATTTTCTGCTTTTCGCCGATGTACAGGGATACAACTTTTAAAATATTAATAGCAATTTTATCATTTGAGTTTTAAATGATAAGTGCTGTATATACATTATTCATTTTAATCCTCACAGACTATTCAGTTCAGTTTAGTCACTCAGTCGTGTCCGACTTTCTGTGACCCCATGGATTGCAGCACGCCAGGCCTCCCTGTCTATCACCAACTTCTGGAGTTTACGAAAACCCATGTCCATTGAGTTGGTGATGCCATCCAACCATCTCATCCTCTGTTGTTCCCTTCTTCTCTTGCCCTCAATCTTTCCCAGCACCAGGGTCTTTTCAAATGAGTCAGCTCTTCACATCAGGCGGCCAAAGTATTGGAGTTTCAGCTTCAACATCAGTCATGCCAATGAACACCCAGGACTGATTTCCTTTAGGACAGACTGGTTGGATTTCCTTACAGCCCAAGGGACTCTCAAGAGTCTTCTCCAACACCACAATTCAAAAGCATCAATTCTTTGGCGCTCACAGACTGTTACATAGTTATTATATCTAACAATGAACTTTAGTATATGGCTTTTATACCTAGCAATGATGCTAAATTCATGTTAACTTAATTCATGTTAAAATTCAATTTTAACTGTAATAAAATTTCTATAGAATTTTCAGAATTTTCTATGTAAACAATTTTTGACTTTATCTTGATATAAACAGGAATGCTTTCAAATATTTCACAGTTTAAATGATGCTTCCTATGCGATTTTGTAGCTTCTTGCATTAGAATAAGGAAAGTTTCTTTTATTGCCAGTTTGTCAAGAGTTCTTATTTAAAATGGATATGAAGTTTCACCAAATGCTGTTTTAAACCTATTTAGTGATGTGACATTTGACTTTCCCTACTCTGTTAATGTGGAGAAGGCAATGGCATCTCACTCCAGTACTCTTGCTTGGAAAATCTCATGGATGGAGGAGCCTGGAAAGCTGTAGTCCATGGGGTCGCTGAGGTATGAACATGACTAAGCAACTTCACTTTCACTTTTCACTTTCATGCATTGGAGAAGGAAATGGCAACCCACTCCAGTGTTCTTGCCTGGAGAATCCCAGGGATGAGGGAGCCTGGTGGACTGCCGTCTATGGGGTCGCCCAGAGTCGGATACGACTGAAGCGACTTAGCAGCAGCAGCAGCAGCACTCTGTTAATGTGATCATTTAACTGATATTCAGTTCAGTTTAGTTGCTCAGTCGTGTCCGACTCTTTGCGACCGCATGAATCGCAGCACGCCAGGCCTCCCTGTCCATCACCAACTCCTGGAGTTCATTCAGACTGATGTCCATCGAGTCAGTGATGCCATCCAGCCATCTCATCCTCTGTCGTCCCCTTCTCCTCCTGCCCCCAATCCCTCCCAGCATCAGAGTCTTTATTAGACTATCATTAAAGTAAGCCTATTTTGGTCATGATTATATCTTTTATACATCACTTGATTTTATTTGCTATTATTTTATGTCTGTGTTTAATAATGAGATTGCCCTAGTACTTTTTAATAGTTTTGCCTGGTATTCAGTATCAAGGTAATATTAGTTTCTTTAGATTAGCTAGAGAATGATCTTTTTGTCTTCAAGAGTTTATAAAGTTTAGAATTATCTTTTCATTAAAAATTTAGTATAAGTTATCCATAACATCATCTGATCATGATTTTTCCTTTGTGAGAAAAATTTTAAACTCTAATGAAACTTTTTTAATGATTATATAATTAGTTGTACACTGAATTCCTGGGGTCAGTTTCAGAAGATACATTTTGCTATAGTTTATTTCCCCTAGGATTTAAAATATTTTGTCATAGGTTATTTATAATATCTCTTAATTTGCATAACATCTGTCCCTTTTTCATTCCTAATAATGTTTATTTATAATTTCCACCAATTTTTTCTTAACTAACTAACATTGTCAGAACTTCATTAATGTTTTTCAAAAAACGAACTTCTGGTTTTGTTGATTTTTACCATCTTTCCTCATTTTGGGGCTTCCCAGGTGGTACTAGTGCTAAAGATCCCACCTGCCAATGCAAAAGACGAAGAAACACGGGATCCATCCCTGGGTCGGGAAGATCCCGTGGAGGAGGGCATGGCAACCCACTCCATTATTACTTGCCTGGAGAATCTCATGGACAGAAGAGCCTGGCAGGCTATGGTCTATAGAGTCACAAAGGGCTGGACAGGACTGAAGTGACTCAGAATGCATGTGATCAGATGACATGGCATTTATGCTGCCAATCCTTTGAAATTTGCTGTGACTAATTTTATGTTACAGGGTCATTTCTCATACGTTTCGTATGTGCTTGAAACGAATACTTTTTATCCAGTTGATGGGTACAATGTTCCATATAGGTAAATTAGAACAGGCTTTCTGACTTTCTGGTTTAAATTTCCTATGCATGTACATATCAAAGTATCTGAGTTGACTTGTGCTATCAAAGACTAAAAGAAATGTCACCAGTGTTGATGGTGTTTTATAGTATATTTCCTGAAATTTTATCCATCTTTGATTTAAATTTTTGAGGTAATGATGTATATATACAACGTGAAAGTGTGAAAGTGAAAGCTGCCCAACTCTTTGTGACCTCATGGACTATACAGTCCATGGAATTCTGTAGGCCAGGATACTAGAGTGGGTAGCCTTTCCCTTCTCCAGGGGATCTTCCCAACCCAGGGATCGAACCCAGGTCTCCCACACTGCAGGCAGCTTCTTTACCAGCTGAGCCGCAAGACTTGAGAATGTTTTAGTTTTTATGAACTTAGCCTTTCATCGTTTTCAGTGCTTCTCAAAATCACAAGTAAGTTTTTACCTTTGTCTTTACTTTGCATGTTATTGATATCAATATAGCAACTTTTTTGGAGTTACATTTGACTTGCAATCCAAAGGAGGGTGCATGGCAAGCCCAAGTCCGCATAGATAATTCACAGAAGTAGAACCAAGACCTACACTTCCTGACTCCCAGTCCAGGACTCTTTCTTCATGTCCCAGTAGAATGGCCACGATGTGGAGTGCAGGAGGAATCAAAATGAAATGAATGACATGCGCCACAGAGTAATGGGGAATCGCAGGCACAGCTGTAAAGGATCACTGGGGGACAAACAAAGTCAGGCACAAAGCTTGAACTTTGTATAACGGTTGTCATGACAAAACAGGACTTAAGGAAGCCTATAATTTTAGTGATATACAGGAGACTGAGAGAGAGAGAGTAAGAAATTAAACTGTTTAGGAAGAGTCTAAGACTCTTTGAGAGTGCCTTTGTCCTCCACAAATTCCAAATAATGTAGTAACAACATGAATCAAGATCATGGGTATAAAGAGGAAAAGACAGATTCAAGAGCCACTGTATGAAAGAATTAACACACCAAAGTGATTTAATGAATTTTGGAAATAAAAGGAATTGTATGGTCAAAGATGCTGCCTCATTTATATCTGTAGTGTCCTGACAACTTTATTATTCCTTTGCTTAGAAACCACAGAGTTGAGAAACAGTAGTTGCCCTAGAAAAGAAGAGGAAATAATGAGTTCTCTCCCCATGCTGTAATTCTGGTATTTCCATACACAGCTGGAAAATAAAGGACTTAAAACAGATCCAGATATGAAGACATTTTTTGGTGATGCTGATGATGAAGGGAAATACTTATTAATACATAGAAATAATAACTGAATCTTTGGATTAGATTTATGCCTCCTCAAGCCTATCTGTTTCTTAAATACTAAGTATCACTTACTGCCAACATTTTTAAATTAAAAATTGCTATAATTTATTACTGCCATCTTTTAAAAATTGATGTCAAGGATAATGACATCATGAATAAACTTCTGGACAACATAGAAAGCCTTCTTGGACAACTACTGTACTCCAGATCACTTTCGAACTCCACCGTATTAAAAAGCAAGGTTTACTGCTACAGACCTTTCCCATTTCTTGTAGACTTCCCCTTGAGTATTGACAAAGCTCAAGCTGATTCAGTTCACAACCATTAAGATCAAAGCATTCAGTGGTACATCTGCTTGCGTCATTATCAGTAATGCCAGCAAACAGCTTTGTGCATTTGGTCACAGTGAACTCTGAGGGAATAAGCAGCTGGAAAGCCTACGAGAGCTTTCTACCCAAAGTAAAAAAAAAAAGAGAGAGAGAGAGAGAGAAACTGTACTCAATCCAGTGAATTTTTTCAGTGAGTTTGGTTTGTCTTTTGTTTCTCCAACTGGATATAATAAAAATGTCTGAGATGTTGCCACATAATATGATCTTTGTGAAGGGGTCAACACTAGTGTTTTAGGCCATTCAAGAGGCTTGAGTTCAACTCTGAAAGTGTGTAAGTTCCAAAAGATTCTAACAAATCCACCGGAAGAGCCAGAATATGTCCATAGATTGTTTATGTTGAGTTCCTCCACTGGTAGAACAAAAAAGCCCTGAAGGAATCAGGTGGTTGAGCATCAGCTAAAATACTTAGAAGCTCTGAAATCTCAAATTCAAATCCCCATAAGGCCCACTTAGTCCTCCTGCTACAAGGTTTATTCATGGAGTAGAACGCTGTCTGCAATAGGAGGCTTTTGCCATAAGACATTTTTATCAATAAAGTACACACAGGACAAGAGGGGCAACAGAGGATGAGACAGCTGGATGGCATCACCGACTCAATGGACATAAATTTGAGCAAACTCCAGGAGATGGCGAAGGACAGGCCAGCCTGGTATGCTGCAGTCCATGGGGTCACAAAGAGCTGGACACAACTTAGCAACTGAACAATAACAACAACACAGAGAACTTTGGTTTTACAGATCCCAAGCCATTTTTGATATCAGGAGAGGCTGGCCTTAGTGTTTGCAGCCAAAATTTCTGGGACTCAGCTGAAATTTTGCAGTCATTGAGAACTTGGCTACAAATATGTAATTTCAGATTAATAACAAGAGACATTTTTAATATGAAATCTCAAAACATATTATATATCTAGAGTAAATAAAGTGCTCTGAAAAGTGTCACCCTACATTAGAACTAGAAGAATCTATGTTGGCCAAGTTTTCACCTTTAAACTTCATGTAGTAGAACCATAAAGCAGTTCTAAAAATTTCCAAGTTTCAGTCAATACAAGGTTCTCTGAAGCTTCTTGGAAAAAAAGACTTTCTTTTGTTCATTTTACCAAGAAACCTGCCACCTGTCTGTGTTGAGGCACAATCTCCAGCCTGTCTCTCCGTTTTCATTTGCGGATAAATGGGGCATGAATGAGATCCACTGAAGGTCTTTAAAGTCCATCGTTCTGTCTGTCTGTCTCACTCTCCTTCTCACTCTCTGTCTCTCTCTCTCTCTGCACTTTCATATGTAGCCACTGCTGCTCCTTAGATCAGCCTTTCCCACATTCTCTTTTAGATAAACCCTAAGGATCCTTTAGCCCTCAGTTGAGCTGTCACCTCCTTCTGGAAATTTTAATTGTCTTTCTCTGACTCTAATTTCTCCTCTGCTTTGGCCAGGTTTGAACCTTCTTAACTTTCACAGTAACTTTTGCTTCTTTGTATCATAACACTTATCTCTATGCCTTTTCCTCCAGCAGTGGTTCTTCAAATCTAGACTGCATTAATTGTTCTTTATTTGTATTCCCAGCACCTAGTCTAAGTTTAATAAATGTTAGTTTATCAGAGCTCCATTATGCACTTATTAACAAATTTTTCACTCATTGTCAGAGATACAAAGCAAATGTGCATCTCTTCTTTTGAAGTTATTAAAGAATTACTTTCATTCATTAATCCATTGAAGATATTTATTGTAAAATTTATATGTCTGGCAATTTAGGCACTGAAGACAGAGTAATGAACAAGCCCCAAACTGTCCCACTTTTCTGGAGCTTATATTCTAGTGGGAGAGACGTAAAATAAATCAAACCAAAGCAAAAAAAAAAAAAAAGTTGATCTACAATATGATGTCAGTTAGTGCTACGTGCTATGAAGAAAAGTCATTCAGAGCCATGGATAGAAAGTAAATGTGGAAACTTCCCTTGGTCCAGTGGCCAAGAGTTCGCCCTGCAATGCAGGGAATACAGGTTAAATCCCTGGTCAGGGACTAAGATCCCACATGCTGTGGAGCAACTAAGCCCACCTGCTCCAGAGCCCACACCCCACAAATAGAGTCTACATGTCCCAACTACTGAGGCTGCAAGACACAACCAGAGAGTGTATGCACCACAAGGAACGATCCCGCACAACAGGATGAAGATCCCTCACGCTACAACATGAGGAAAAGACAACCTTCAGAATGGGAGAAAATAATAGCAAATGGAACAACTGACAAAGCGCTAATCACCAAAATACACAAGCAGCTAATGAACTCAATGCCAGAAAAACAAACAACCCCATCAAAAAGTGGACATAAGACCTAAACAGACGCATCTCTAAGAAGAGAAACTGATGGCTAATAATCACATGAAAGATGCTCAGTGGCACTTAGTATTAGAAAATGCAAATCAAAATTACAGTGGGGCCTCACCTCACACCAGTCAGTTCAGTTCAGTCTCTCAGTCACTTCCGACTCTTTGTGACCCCATGAACTGCAGCACATCAGGCCTCCCTCTCCATCAATTGCATATCTGAGGTTACTGATATTTCTCCCAGCAATCTTGATTCCAGCTTGTGTTTCTTCCAGTCCAATGTTTCTCGTGATGTACTCTGCATATAAGTTAAATAAGCAGGGTGACAATATACAGCCTTGACATACTCCTTTTCCTATTTGGAACCAGACTTGTTCCAGGTCCCATTCTAACTGTTGCTTCCTGACCTGCATACAGATTTCTCAGGAGGCAGGTAGCTATCATTAAAAAATCTACAAACAATAAATGCCAGAGACAGTGTGGAGAAAAGGGAATCTTCTTGCACTGTTGGTGGGAAAGTAAATTGATACAGCCACTACAGAGAACAGTATGGAGATTCCTTTAAAAAGCAGGAATACAACTACACATGACCCAACAACCCCACTACTGGGCGTATACCCTGAGGAAATAGTAATTGAAAAAGACACACGTACCCCAGTGTTCATCGCAGCACTATTTACAATCGCTAGGACCTGGAAGCAAAGGTCCATCAGTGGATGAACAGATCAAGACGTATTCTTTATCCATAACAAAGTAATACTTCATAAACAATAGAATGTTGTACAAAGTAATATCCCATTGTTTGTGGAATATTAGTCATAAAAGGAATGTATTTGAATCAGTTCTAATGAGGTGGATGAACCTAGAACCTATTATACAGAGTAAGTAAGTCAGAAAGACAAAAACAAATGTCGTATACTAACACAGGTATGCGGAATCTAGAAAGATGGCAGCAATGAGTCTATCTGTAGGGCTGCAATGGAGATGCAGGCATAGAAAACAGATTTGTGGAAGGGGAAGGAGAGGGAGGTAGTGATCAAGAGAGTAACATTGAAACATATATATTATATGAACAACATAGATAGATAGATAGCCAGTGGGAATTTGCTGTATGATGCAGGGAGTTCAAACCCAGTGCTCTGACAGCCTAGAGGTGTGGAATGTGGTGGGAGGGGGGAGGGAGTTTCAAGAGGGAAGGGACATATGTGTACCTATAGCTGATTCATGCTGACATATGTCAGGAACTAACACAATACTGTAAAACAATTATTCTCCAATTAAAAACAAACATATTCATCAAAAAAAGACCAAAAGCAAATTATTATTTTTTTTTAAAAATTGAGTATGCGTGGGCAGTGGGCAGGGAGCAGGAGCAGGCCTTAAGGAGGTCTTTTTTGATGTAAGATGAGTGAGTGAATGACAGCACACCATGGAAGGCAGAGCACTCCAGTTACGGAACAGAAAGTGTCAAGATTCTGACACATAAGCATGTTTGACGGACGAGAACAGCAAGGAGACAGTGCGACTAGGGCAGAGAGAGGGCAGAGTCTAAGAAATGGATCCAAAGATGAACAGAATTCTGATCATGCTCTTAAGGACTTTGCAGGGATGCATATAATACAACTGTGAAGGGGGCCCCCGAGGGCATTGATAAGAGTTTTAGAGGGAGCACTCTGACAACAACTGCAAGGTAAAGACAAAATGTAGGAGGACACAGACAATTGTTAGGAAGTTTTTAGAGTGATCCAGGCAAAAGATGATGGTGGCTTTAAACTAAAACGGTAATAGTGGAGGTGGTGGGCAGTAGTCAGATTTCAGATTAGTTTTGAAGGTGGGGCCAATAGGATTTGGTGATTACTACAGAAAGTGAAAAAAAAGTGAAAGCGAAGTCGCTCAGTCGTGTCTGACTCTTTGCAGCCCAATGGACTGTAGCCCACCAGGATCCTCCGTCCATGGGATTTTCCAGGCAAGAGTACTGGAGTGGGTTGCCATTTCCTTCTCCAGGGGATCTTCCCAACCCAGGGATCGAACCCAGGTCTCCCACATTGTAGACAGATGGTTTACTATCTGAGCCACCAGAGAAGGTATATTTTATGTTTATTACAAAGTAAGGATCAGGCTAATCTCATAACTAGTCACAACGCTAACACCACGCACATATACCTATGCATAAACATGCACACACCAAACAGCTAAAGCCAATAACACAAAATATTGGGCAGATCCAAAAGTTTGTAACATGTTGCAGAAAAACGCTGAATGAAGTTTTTGGCCAATCCAATACATAAAAACTTTGAGAAAAGCTGAATGAATTTTTGGTCAATCCAATACATAAAACCTGTGATTCGGCCTGATCTGAGGCTGCAGATACTGTTTTTTACATTCAATAGGTACTTTAGGATTCACCTCACAACTGCTGAGTAGTTGCCCAAGTGATCTCACAACATTTGTCAGTGTTCACTTCATTGCTCCACGCTGCTCTGAGTCTGAATGTTGTTAGGGGGCCATGAAGAATTGCTTCCACCCGCTCTGTCATCACAAAACTCTGGGTCAGTGTCCACCACAGAGGCTAGGCTACTCCAAACTCCACTTCAGAGGCCTAATAAAATGAGGAGAGGGTTGGAGTTTGAATCTTGACTCTACCACTTCACTGGTTGAGTAACCTTTGACAATGTACTTAATCACTCTGAACCTCAGTTTACACATTGCGACATGTAGTCAACCAATTTGAAGAGATGCAATAGAAATTCTTCCTAATCCTGCTTCCTGTGCTTCTGGACCTCATTCAAAGTCTTATCTGGAAAAGTATGGCCTCATGGTAAAACCACCGACAGGGACATCCACGACATAGCCAACATTCACAGGCGTGTTCAAGGTCAGAATCTGGCCTGCTCCAAAGACCTTTGTGTGTATGTGTGTGCTCAGCTGCTCACTCAGGTCCAACTCTTTGCAACCACATGGACTGTGGCCCACCAGGCTCCTCTGTCCAGGGAATTATCTAGGCTAGAATACTGCAGGGAGTTACCATTCCCTCCTCCAGGGGATCACCCCAGCCTCTCTTGTGCCTCCTGCATTGGCAGGCAGGTTCTTCGCCGCGGCTCCACCTGGGAAACCCCCAACAGACCTTTAGTTTGAATCAATTGCAGTCTAGAGCAGCATTGCTGGGACTTCTGGCTGTCCCTGTAACAGCGTCCAAAGACAGCATCCAGTCTCAAGTTTCATTAAAATCCTTGGCACTCTTGAGGGTAATAATGCTGTCAGCACAGCAATCCATTAGTAGAGATGATAATCATGCCTCAGAAACAAGGCATCGAGCTGAGATTTTTTTTTTTTCAATATTTGGCAATTCGGTCTTTCTGCTGCCTTTTTGGTTGCTGAAGATCTACGGCCACTCTAGTTTCATTAATTTTAGAGTAATGTTTTAGGATAAAGGCTAAAATTGCTCCAGTGGGAGAAAGGGAAAGAAAGAGCAGACAAGAGTTAAAGGTTGAGAGTTGAGCCATGTGTCAATACTAGCAATGGAAGTCATCAGCCGACAGGAATGGCAAATCACTTTCATATATAGAAATTATTCTACTATAAAAGAGACAGATAGATGCTTACATAGCTGTGCTTATTAGGGCAACATAATAGCATTTGTTCAAAGGAAATAATGGAGAAGCTCAATATGACAGGCTTTCAGACCTTCCCAACAATGGAGAAGGGACAAATACCAAGTAGGGTTAAAAACAGAACCACAAAGGAAAGAAGAATATAGATTGAGCCCTGGGTTGATGAGATTTAAAGTGGGAATGGTGTGAGGAAGGTCTTAACAAGCCTACTTTCCTGGTATGTGGAGTTCATTTTAAATACCTAACAGGTTAACAGATAACTTTCAGGCAATTTTACAATCTGTGTGTAATTAGAGGGGTGTTTATGAAGTTCTTTGTCTTCTTTTTAACTGAAGTTTGGAATTTTGACTGTATAATAATTGATGTCAGAAGAGAGCTGGGACATGGAAAAAATTGGCATTTTGTCCTCCAGAAGGAAATATCCCATAGATTAAAAAACTTCTATCCCTGTAGTGAGTTAGAATGCGTAGCTTAGATACAATACGTAACTGGAAATGGTGGTAAAGAATGAACTAAAATAAGTGTATATCTCTTCTGTGGTCACCATCTTTAAATATAGTGCTTCAATTAAAACTAGGTTCTCTCTTCTCAAGAAATAATATGTTTTCTTCCTTTTCCTGGAGCAATAGCATTGAGTTTTGATAAATATGCCCTCTGATGTCATAAGAGAGATGATCACTACCTTTATTTACTTCATGTCTCAACCTTAAATGTGAAGAAGGCTGAGCGCCGAAGAATTGATGCTTTTGAACTGTGGTGTTGGAGAAGACTCTTGAGAGTCCCTTGGACTGCAAGGAGATCCCACCAGTCCATTCTAGAGGAGATCAGTCCTGGGTGTTCTTTGGAGGGAATGATGCTGAAGCTGAAATTCCAGTTCTTTGACCACCTCATGCGAAGAGCTGACTCATTGGAAAAGACCCTGATGCTGAGAGGGATTGGGGGCAGGAGGATAAGGGATGACAGAGGATAATATGGCTGGATAGCATCACCAACTTGATGGACGTGAGTCTGAGTGAACTCCAGGAGATGATGATGAACAGGGAGGCCTGGCGTGCTGTGATTCATGGGGTCGCAAAGAGTTGGACATGACTGAGCAACTGAACTGAACTGAACAATCTTAAATGTGGCTCTGGAACACTACTTGTTCAAGGTGCCAAAGAGAGTGACAACCTTACCTACTATATAAAGTTGAATATTATACAGAGATTCTTAGTCATGTTACAAATTTATAGCAAAAAGCTGACTCTATAGCTACTGTCAAAAAGTTATTGGTATTATCATCCAACCAACTCAAATTCAAAGGAATATTGTAAATCATTGACCATAATCTCCTGATTATCTCTTCTGCAAACTATATTTCAGGTCCTTAAACTACTTAAAAATTTCTTCTTTCTTCCCAACTTGACAGTCCACTGGTCACAGAGGAGTTAACTGTGAGTTTGTAAAACTTAAAAGCTTCACAGTTTCATTTGTTTTTGTTCAACAGAAAGAGGCCATGAGAAAGTTTGACTGACATTTATGATAATTACATTTGCAGATTAAAATAATTTGAGGTTTCGAAAGGTTTAAAATTTATACACCATATTGGGCCTCACATGATTATGGCTTCCTTCGTATCATTTTAGTCAGGTATTGAAATCCAGTTGATGTGAATGTAATAGTCATTTTAATGGATATTGTTAATTCCTTGTTTTCAG
>SJYC01003840.1:0-11800 GCA_006408675.1 Madoqua kirkii | reverse complement strand
CATGGGAGGAGAATTATTAGCTTGAAGGATATAAAAATTTGTAATACACATATGATATATATTGCTAACTTGTACCCATTAAAGTTTTATCAATTTGCCTTTCCACCAGCAGTATACAATAAGTATATATTAATTAAAAAAAACAAAATATAAGCCCTTAAGTCAAAGCTACATAACAATTTCTACTTCTAGCAAGAAAAAGGAACTATGGTTATAACAATTAAAGTTACAACAATAACTTTATAAAGTTATAACAATTAAAAGAAGCAAGCATAGCTATTCCTAAATTAGTGAGTATATAAAATTGATATATTTATCACAAATTCATTCTCATAGTAGTGTTAGTTACTTAGTCACGTCTGACTCTTTGTGACTCCATGGACTGTAGCCCGCCAGGTTCCTCTGTCTATGGAATTCTCCAGGGAAGAGTACTGGAGTGGGTTGCCTTTTCCTTCTCCCCAAATTCATTCTAATGCTCTTCTAAACCTTTTTTTTTTTTTTAATCTCACCTAGCTCTTTAAAAGGTGCTTCCCAGGTGATGCTAGTGATAAGGAACCTGTCAATGTAGGAGACCTAAGAGATGAGGGTTCGATCCCTTAGTTGGAAAGATCCCCTGGAGGAGGGCATGACAACCCACTCCAGTATTCTTGCCTGGAGAATCTCATGGACTGAGGAGCATTATGGGCCACAGTCCATAGGGTTGCAAAGAGTTGGACGTACTAAGGCAACTTAGCATGCACCTCTTTACTTTTTTTAAATTTTTTTTATGGGAGATATTTTATTTATTCTTTTTTTTAATACTTTATTCTACTTTACAATACTGTATTGGTTTTGCCATACATTGACATGAATCAGCCACAGGTGTACACGAGCTCCCAATGCCGAAGCCCCCTCCCACCTCCACCCCACACCGTCTCCCCGGATCATCCCTTACACCAGCCCCAAGCATCCTGTATCCTGTATTGAACACAGACTGGCACTTCATTTCTTACATGATAGTATACATGTTTCAATGCCATTCTCCCAAATCATCCCACCCTCCCCCTCTCCCTCAGAGGCCAAAAGTCCGTTCTATACCTCTGTGTCTCTTGTTGTCTCACCTACAAGGTCATCATTACTATCTTTCTAAATTCCATATATATGTATCAGTATACTGTATTGGTGTTTTTCTTTCTGGCTTACTTCACTCTGTATAATTGGCTCCAATTTCATCCATCTCATTAGGACTGAGTCAAATTTATTCTTTTTAAGGGATGAGTAATACTCCATTGTGTATATGTACCACAGCTTTCTTATCTATTCATCTGCTGATGGACATCTAGGTTGTTTCCATGTCCTGGCAATTATAAACAATGCTGCAATGAACATTGGGGTACATGTGTCTCTTTCAATTCTGGTTTCCTCGGTATGTATGCCCAGCAGTGGGATTGTATGCACCTCTTTAAAAACATGATAGAGAATGATTCAGACAGGCTTCAGAGTGAGAGAGAGAGCCTCAAGTCCCAATTCCCCATTTGAAAACCCTAGGTGAATTTCTTGAACTTTGGGAGGTCAGGTTCATTCCTATATAAAATGAACATAAGCACACTTCTCAGGATTGTTGAAAGACTACATGAGATGCTGAATGGAAGTTGCCTAGGACCATGCTTGATTACACCTTTGCTCCTAGAGAAACTTCCATCTACCTTAAACATGTTTTCTTCATAGTATTTTTAATATAATGGGAATAAGTAAGTTGCTAAAATGAATCTAAAAATTGCTATGCCCATGCTTTAGCTAATTATTTTCAGCAGGAAAAATCAAGAGATAGGCCATAAATCCTGACATAAATATTTAAGAGAAAGCTGTATTTGTTCAATGTTTTAAAAGTTAAAATTACCAATCAAACTGGGAAAAGCATGATCTGCCTTTTATATATCAACTGGGTTGACTAAACCCTCTCGCTCCTCCATGGTTATGAAGTCTTTTTCCTCAAGGGGTCCACCCACTATACAGCCATTTTTAGCTTCTTTGTCCTCATTGTTTTCTTATTTTTTCAGATTATTTCTCATGATTAATCTTTCCCATAAACTCTATGCGTCCTGTTTTCTTCTTTTCTCTCTATTTTGTGATTTAAATTCTATCAGACAGTAGGGATGAGGGAGAGCAAAAAGCCTATAATGTCAGGCACTGAATGATAAAGTGTTAGAGACTTCTCTAATACACTGATGAAAAGCTAACATAATAGATTCAAACTATGAGCAAAAGAAAGTCATAAGAACTAAAAATGTGTGGGCTTGAAATATGTCATAAACAGGGAGATTAATCCGATGAGTCACAGAACAATGCTGTCTGAATATTAGAATATGGATTGAGAGGAAAACAGATGAGTTTTTGCCTTTTGCTCCAGAACCTTAATTTTTTTCATTGTGATAAATTAAGCTTTAACATTTTTTTTTAAATACTAAGTGTGTGTGTATGTGTTGACTCATGCCATCTCACCAGCATTTATTGTTCCCTGCAGTTACTCAACATCCCATTCAAGAAAGCTCCAAATTGATCAGATGTTTAAACTGGCCTCTGCAATGGCACAAAGATGAGTGCATTTCAAAGGAGTATACTGCTGCATTCTTTGTCCTTTGGCTTTATACAAAATTAAGGAGTCTTTTTGAAAAAGAAGTTATGATGTATTGCTATGTACTGAATGTTTTGCCCCCTGCCAACTAATTTGTATGCTGAAGTCTAACCTCCAGTGTGATGTTTTTGGCTCTGGGGGCTTTGGGAGATAATTGGCTTAGATAGGGTCACGGGGGTGGGGAGCATATGGGATTGATGCCCTGATTAGTACACGAAGAGCACAGAGCAGGAAGGCAGCCACCTCTGAGCCAGGAAGTAGGCTTTCATCAGACCCTAAGTCTATTGCCACCTTAATCTTGGACTTCCCAACCCATGAAAATTGTCAATGTCGATGAAGTTTGCCACAATATATCGATAGAGAAAAGGGAAAAAATAATAGGAAAAGGGATCTACCGAATGTGCTTATTAGGAAAAAGGACAGGTAATGATATTTTCCCAATGAAGTCTATTTCGGTTTGTCATATAAATCAGATCAAACACTTGCCAAGCCTCTGAAAAGTTTTGAAGGCAAAGGAGGCTGTCACATATAACCCTGGGCCCTGTACTACATCTCCATGTTACCAACACATCTTGAATAGAAAACACAAATCTCATATCTGTGCATGAGAGATATCATGGAAGGCCTGAGAGCTGTTACTCTCTTGTTTGCTAAGAGAATCTTGATTTTATTCTTGTCCAGAAGAAGAAATGTGTTTAGAGAAGGTAAGAACCTCCTTATACCATTATTGTGCTAAATCAGTCATGGTAATTCCATTTCTTTTTGCCACCGATTATGTAGGAGTGGACATCTGAGCTAGTTCTAGCCAATGTAACATAAGAATTCAGCTTTAAAGGGGGCTTCTGAAAAATATTATCAGGCCTGATTTTTCAAAAAGAGAGAGGGATACTGAAAGAGATCTCATCCCGCATTTACTGAGTGAGGTCATGACACCTGGGCTTCAGAAGTTAACATATGGATACAGGAAGAAAGATCTAAGAACAAAAGCCATCACTCTAAGGGTAGAAGGTTGGAAAGGTGAACACCTTAGTGAAAACAGGCTTATAATACTGAATGAATCCTGAAATTCACTACTGACTTCTTGTTCAGTGATACACCATGTTTTGCAATTTAAGCTACTTTTAATCACATACTCTATTACTGGAAGTTACCATAAATGGTATAACTAGATAGATATAAGACATTACTTTCAGAAGGCTTATAAACCCAGTGCCTACTTTGCCTCCGGTTGACTCTTTATCTGTAGTACTGTATTTTTCCATCTGGAGCTACCTTCCTCTCTTTCTCCCCTGAACCACTGGCCCAATATTTCCTCTTCTGTAATGATGTCCTACAGTCCCCTGCAATAATGAAATTACTGTATTATCTGTGTTTCTTTACCATTTAGCCACTATCATTATTATTGATACTATTATATAATTACAAACATTAATTCATATAATTATAAACATTATATGCGTACTCTGTGCCAGATACAGTAAATCCTTTATGTGTTTTACATGTATTACATCTTGTAGTAGATTACATTATTTGTTCCTAAATAATTTGTTTCTTACTTGTGCCATGCTCCTTGAAGGCAGAGTATTTGCTCTTTTGAGGCTTGGACATGTGCCTTGATTTGGCCGATGAAATCTGGGTAAACCAGATGTACCTTATGTCTGAGAAGAAGTTTTGCACACCTGCATACAATCTGGCTCTGTTTCTTTTATTCTTGTCTTCACCATAGGAACAGGATGTTCAAATGTGAACCACTTAACATGACTCCTAGAATAAAAAGACATGTGGAACCCAAGAGAGAATAACCAAATCCACCAACATCACAGATAATCTGTGGTGTTCATGTAACAACAAAAAGAAGCACAAGTTGGTTTTAATCTAAAATCCATAACAGTATAAAGTAACTACTATATTACTAATATCCCATTTAACAGTAGAATAAAGCAACTCCAGTCATAAGACTTGATTCTTCCCTCTAATATAATGATTGTCTCCTCTAGTAGACAACTTTTTAAGGATAAGTTTATCTTTCTTTCTCCAATACCTAGCATGTTATCTACTTAATTAACGATGCTTTTATAAAAAGGAAGCTATGATTCTAATATATTCACATTATTAATACATTTCATGGATCTTACATTTTATATACCTTGATACCAATGGTTTACTACTCACTATTTACTCCCCATTGTCCTTTAATTTTAAATACAAATGAATCCCTTTCATTTAAAAATTAACTGATCTGTACAGTAGTCCTACATCTTAATTTCATTAAAGCACATGTCATGAAAAAAAGAAATCTCAAAACTTATCTAGATAAAAAGTCACTTATTTATAATAAAATATATATTTAGAAAATTGTTAGTCCACTTGTTTAACAAGTTTGTGGGAAGAGACATTGAACAAAGGAAGACACTGTGTGCATTGTTTTAAAAAATTAACAGTAGCTTCAATTTAGTAAAATTTAGTTTGGAGAGATGCCAGACAATTTGGAAGAAGAATTCACAAAACTTAATGTCTAATTAGATATAGGTGGAGAAGTAAGGATTAAAGAGATGAACACACACAGGATGTATTAGGGTGCTCCTGAGAAATAGAACCAATAGAATGGGTGGATGGGTGGATAGATAGATAGATAAATTACAAGGAATTACCTCACACAATTATGAAGGCAAGAAGTACCCCCATCATGCAGTTGGCAAGCTAGAGTCCCAGAAAAGCCAATGTGTAATTCTAGTCTGCGTCCAAAGGCCAGAGAGCGCCAGTGGTGTAAGTTCCAGTTCAAACGTTGGCAGACTTTGAGACCACAAAGAAGCTGATGCTTCAGGTTGGAAAAGAGCCATTTCAGCTCAAGCAGGCAGTCAGGAGGAGCTTCCTCTTATTCAGCCTTTTTGTTCTATTTAAATCTTCAGTTGGTTGGAGTAGGTCTACCCAATTAGGACAGCAATCTGCTCTACTCAGTCTACTGATTCAAACGTTAATCTTATCCAGATACAGCCTCACAGACACACCAGGTAAGGTTTGGTCAAATTTCTGGACACCTCATGGCCAAGTCAAGTGACACATAAAAATACCCATCACACTGGATTCTTTAAGTTAACAAATATGTATTCAATGTGTTAAGCATCTTTTCATGCTTGGAATAAATCTGTCAACATCTGTGTAGTAACTAAAATTTCATCTTTCAACAAAGAAATTTCAATCTTAGAAATTATTATGTCCAACTGAGTCATTTATACAAGTAAGAGAAATAAGGCCCTGAGATATCATGTGGCCTGCTTAAAGTAACATAATTTTACTGGTAAAGTTAGAGGTAAGACTAGATCCAAGGTCAAAAGTAAATTTTTTTTTCATTTGCTGCACAATTCTACTTCTCTTTCTCTGTATTAGATTGTGAATACCAATCTCAGAAGAAAAAAATAATAATAAAAACAGTTTCAAAGAATAGCAAGGAGAGATGAGAAAGGCTTCCTCAGCAATCAATGCAAAGAAATAGTGGAAAACAACAAAATGGGAAAGACTAGAGATCTCTTCAAGAAAATTAGAGATACCAAGGGAATATTTCTTGCAAAGATGGGCTCGATAAATGACAGAAATGGTATGGACCTAACAGAAGCAGAAGATATTAAGAGGTGGCAAGAATACATAGAAGAACTGTCCCAAAAAGATCTTCATGACCCAGATAATCATGATGGTGTCATCACTCACCTAGAGCCAGACATCCTGGAACGTGAAGTCAAGTGGACCTTAGAAAGCATCACTATAAACAAAGCTAGTGGAGGTGATGGAATTACAGTTGAGCTCTTTCAAATCCTGAAAGATGATGTTGTGAAAGTGCTGCACTCAATATGCCAGCACATTTGGAAAACTCAGCAGTGACCACAGGACTGGAAAAGGTCAATTTTCATTGCAATCCCAAAGAAAGGCAATGGCAAAGAATGTCAAACTACTGCACAATTGCACTCATCTCACATTCTAGTAAAGTAATGCTCAAAATCCTCCAAGCCAGGCTTCAAGACTAAGTAAACCATGAACTTCCAGATGTTCAAGCTAGATTCAGAAAAGACAGAGGAACCATAGATCAAATTGCCAACATCCACTGGATCATCGAAAAAGCAAGACAGTTCCAGAAAAAAACATCTACTTATGCTTTATTGACCATGCCAAAGCCTTTGACTGTGTGGATCACAATAAACTGGAAAATTCTGAATGAGATGGGGAATACCAGACCACCTGACCTGCCTCTTTAGAAACCTGTATGCAGGCCAGGAAGCAACAGTTAGAACTGGACATGGGACAACAGACTGGTTCCAAATAGGAAATTTAAAGCACATGTCATGAAAAAAAGAAATCTCAAAACTTATCTAGATAAAAAGTCACTTATTTATAATAAAATATATATTTAGAAAATTGTTAGTCCACTTGTTTAACAAGTTTGTGGGAAGAGACATTGAACAAAGGAAGACACTGTGTGCATTGTTTTAAAAAATTAACAGTAGCTTCAATTCAGTAAAATTTAGTTTGGAGAGATGCCAGACAATTTGGAAGAAGAATTCACAAAACTTAATGTCTAATTAGATATAGGTGGAGAAGTAAGGATTAAAGAGATGAACACACACAGGATGTATTAGGGTGCTCCTGAGAAATAGAACCAATAGAATGGGTGGATGGGTGGATAGATAGATAGATAAATTACAAGGAATTACCTCACACAATTATGAAGGCAAGAAGTACCCCCATCATGCAGTTGGCAAGCTAGAGTCCCAGAAAAGCCAATGTGTAATTCTAGTCTGCGTCCAAAGGCCAGAGAGCGCCAGTGGTGTAAGTTCCAGTTCAAACGTTGGCAGACTTTGAGACCACAAAGAAGCTGATGCTTCAGGTTGGAAAAGAGCCATTTCAGCTCAAGCAGGCAGTCAGGAGGAGCTTCCTCTTATTCAGCCTTTTTGTTCTATTTAAATCTTCAGTTGGTTGGAGTAGGTCTACCCAATTAGGACAGCAATCTGCTCTACTCAGTCTACTGATTCAAACGTTAATCTTATCCAGATACAGCCTCACAGACACACCAGGTAAGGTTTGGTCAAATTTCTGGACACCTCATGGCCAAGTCAAGTGACACATAAAAATACCCATCACACTGGATTCTTTAAGTTAACAAATATGTATTCAATGTGTTAAGCATCTTTTCATGCTTGGAATAAATCTGTCAACATCTGTGTAGTAACTAAAATTTCATCTTTCAACAAAGAAATTTCAATCTTAGAAATTATTATGTCCAACTGAGTCATTTATACAAGTAAGAGAAATAAGGCCCTGAGATATCATGTGGCCTGCTTAAAGTAACATAATTTACTGGTAAAGTTAGAGGTAAGACTAGATCCAAGGTCAAAAGTAAATTTTTTTTTCATTTGCTGCACAATTCTACTTCTCTTTCTCTGTATTAGATTGTGAATACCAATCTCAGAAGAAAAAAATAATAATAAAAACAGTTTCAAAGAATAGCAAGGAGAGATGAGAAAGGCTTCCTCAGCAATCAATGCAAAGAAATAGTGGAAAACAACAAAATGGGAAAGACTAGAGATCTCTTCAAGAAAATTAGAGATACCAAGGGAATATTTCTTGCAAAGATGGGCTCGATAAATGACAGAAATGGTATGGACCTAACAGAAGCAGAAGATATTAAGAGGTGGCAAGAATACATAGAAGAACTGTCCCAAAAAGATCTTCATGACCCAGATAATCATGATGGTGTCATCACTCACCTAGAGCCAGACATCCTGGAACGTGAAGTCAAGTGGACCTTAGAAAGCATCACTATAAACAAAGCTAGTGGAGGTGATGGAATTACAGTTGAGCTCTTTCAAATCCTGAAAGATGATGTTGTGAAAGTGCTGCACTCAATATGCCAGCACATTTGGAAAACTCAGCAGTGACCACAGGACTGGAAAAGGTCAATTTTCATTGCAATCCCAAAGAAAGGCAATGGCAAAGAATGTCAAACTACTGCACAATTGCACTCATCTCACATTCTAGTAAAGTAATGCTCAAAATCCTCCAAGCCAGGCTTCAAGACTAAGTAAACCATGAACTTCCAGATGTTCAAGCTAGATTCAGAAAAGACAGAGGAACCATAGATCAAATTGCCAACATCCACTGGATCATCGAAAAAGCAAGACAGTTCCAGAAAAAAACATCTACTTATGCTTTATTGACCATGCCAAAGCCTTTGACTGTGTGGATCACAATAAACTGGAAAATTCTGAATGAGATGGGGAATACCAGACCACCTGACCTGCCTCTTTAGAAACCTGTATGCAGGCCAGGAAGCAACAGTTAGAACTGGACATGGGACAACAGACTGGTTCCAAATAGGAAACAAGTACAGCAAGGCTGCATATTGTCACCCTGCTTATTTAATTTATATGCAGAGTAAATCATGAGAAACGCTGGGCTGGAAGAGGCACAAGCTGGAATCAAGATTGCCAGGAGAAATATCAGTAACCTCAGATATGCAGATGATACCACCCTTATGGCAGAAAGTGAAGAGGAACTAAAAAGCCTCTTGATGAAAGTGAAAGAGGAGAGTGAAAAAGTTGCTTAAAGCTCAACATTCAGAAAACGAAGATCATGGCATCTGATCCCATCACTTCATGGGAAATAGATGGGGAAACAGTGGATACAGTGTCAGACTTTATTTGGGGGGGGGGAGGCTCCAAAATCACTGCAGATGGTGACTGCAGCCATGAAATTAAAAGACGCTTACTCCTTGGAAGGAAAGTTATGACCAACCTGGATAGCATATTCAAAAGCAGAGACATTACTTTGCCATCAAAGGTCCATCTAGTCAAGGCTATGGTTTTTCCTGTGGTTATGTATGGATGTGAGAGTTGGACTGTGAAGAAAGCTGAGCGCCAAAGAATTGATGATTTTGAACTGTGGTGTTGGAAAAGACTCTTGAGAGTCCCTTGGATTGCAAGGAAATCCAACCAGTCCATCCTAAAGGAGAACAGTCCTGGGTGTTCATTAGAAGGACTGATGCTGAAGCTCCAATACTTTGACTACATGATGATAAAAGCCAACACATTGGAAAAGGCTCTGATGCTGGGAAAGATTGAAGGCAGAGGAGAAGGGGATGACAGAGGATGAGATAGTTGGAAGACATCCCACTCAACGGACATGAGTATGAGCAAGCTCCGGGAGATGGCAAAGGTGAGAGAAGCCTAGTGTGCTGCAGTCCATGGCGTTGCAAACAGTCAGACAGGACTGTGTGACTGAACAACAGATAGATACATACACACAAGCATTTATGAATACAGAGAGATACAACATTTATGATAGCTTCCAAGCAATTCAAAACACATTTTAGATATAAAAACCAAAATTCTCACAGATAAAAATACATCCTTTCTAGTTTTTCATCCATTAGAGAGAAATATAATAAAATACTCAATTTCTAGTTATGAATGAAGCATATCAGAAGCTTAATTTTTCTTGCTAACATCCAAGTAACTCAATGATGTTCATCTAAAAATGAGGGCAAAAGGTATTAAATTCATCAGCATATAAATGACTTTTCTAAAATGTAAAAATGGATCACAGTAAAAGACATCCGTGCTTTCAAATGTTATTACTTTCCAAGGAAAAATAAATACAGTCAAGTTTTTCATACTATCATTTACAAACTATTTCATCAAACTGCTCTTGATATTATCATTTTCTGTTTTATGATTTCCCTGCAAAGAAACTATAAAATAATGTTTGTAACTCAATATTCCTCAGAATCTTAACACACTTCTTCTCTCATTGTTTCCCTAAACAATCCTGTTAGCAAAAAAGTTATTGGTAATTGACCCACGCTAACTGAACATGAGTGCCACCAGCTCAGAGTGAATTTCAAAATGGCTGTCATCCTGTTTCCATTCTACAGGAAATATGATACAATCATGAAGAGAGATTACACAAGAAACAATGTCAGCAAATGTTTACATATTCTACTTGCTTTCATTTTAGTGATTATATTGTTCTGGACCGTCATTTTACGATCTCCTATGAATTGCTAATGAAAGTATATGACAAATCAAAAATCTCTCATGAACTGACCAAAGTTCAATTAATTATTCATTCACGCATTCATTCGTGTACTCATCATATATATTGTTAGGTTAATAAGGATTAGATGCTAAGCCTGGTACTCTCAGGTATTTTGGAAGCCAAATTCATAAAACGTAGTAGAGGGCTTCCCATGGTCCAGTGGTTAAGAATCTGCCTGCCAATACAGGGCACATGGGTTCAATCTCTGGTCTGGGAAAATTCCACATGTCCCAGGGTAACTAAGCCTGTGCCCCACAACTACTGAGCCTACATGCTGCAACAAATGAAACCCTAGAGCAACAGGAGAGGCCACAACGAGAAGCCCACATGCCGCAATTGGAGAGTAGCCCCCTCCCTCTGCAACTAGTAAAAGCCGACGTGCAGCAACAAACACTTCATGTCCCAGGGTAACTAAGCCTGTGCCCCACAACTACTGAGCCTACATGCTGCAACAAATGAAACCCTAGAGCAACAGGAGAGGCCACAACGAGAAGCCCACATGCCGCAATTGGAGAGTAGCCCCCTCCCTCTGCAACTAGTAAAAGCCGACGTGCAGCAACAAACACTCAACCCAGTCACAAATAAAGTGAAAAATAAAATTAAACTTGTAAAAAGAGTACACAGGAGTGCTGCTGCTGCTAAGTTGCTTCAGTCATGTCCAACTCTGTGTGACCCCATAGATGGCAGCTCACCAGGCTCCCCCATCCCTGGGATTCTCCAGGCAAGAACACTGGAGTGGGTTGCCATTTCCTTCTCCAATGTGTCAAAGTGAAGTCATTCAGTCGTGTCCGACTCTTAGCAACCCATGGACTGCGGCCTACCAGGCTCCTCCACCCATGAGATTTCCCAGGCAAGAGTACTGGAGTGGAGTGCCATTGCCTTCTGCAACATAGGAGAGCAGAAAGAGCAATTGTATCAACCAGATATGGCTTTTATTTTTAAGGAAGGCACAGAATACGGGGGACTTAAGCAAATACTAGAGTCAAGGTAAATTAGGATAATCTATAGAAGCAAGATGAGAGGACAATCACCTGCCTAACAAAGATTCAAATGTCTACTCAAAGGGATACGGTTACTATTGAATGTGTGAAAAGTATTAAA
>SJYC01003838.1:0-11417 GCA_006408675.1 Madoqua kirkii | reverse complement strand
AAAGATCTTTAAGAAGCCCTGGAATCAACTGTAAAGGAATCACATAAATTCTAAACTCTGCAGAATGAACATCTTTTATGCTTTTCTTTGAAATGTAAAGAAATCTCATAGTATCTTTGTTGTGGTCTGTTACTCTACAATATAGAATTGAAGCAATATTAGATCATACAATAAACTAAGAAAAACCACTTCTCCTTTTGACCTAATTTCACAAGCATTTTCCCTTGGCTTTGAAAATGAATAAATATGCTTGTTAAAGCACTGGATCAGGCCATCCATCCTTAATAATAAATTCTATTAATTATATTAATTTTCATCTGGCTCCTGTTAATTTTTAAATTCTATTTGGAAAAAAATACTTTATCACATAAGCTTTCTAATTTCTCACTTATTTACTAAATGATTGTATATTGGTTGCTCAGGGGAGCCCTAGTTATACTTAGCCTTTGATCTGTAATAGGAACAGAAACTTTAAAGATACTCCCACAGCTAAACATCCCACAGTGTCATGAATCAAGAAACTTGAAAGCAACTTCTCTTGTTAACTCCCTTGTTTATTCCATAAATGTTGAAATACTGGGGTAAACATTTTCTTCAATAAAGACAGTACTACAAAACAGTCATTATGATCCATTGTATTTCTCAAGTACCACTACATTTGTTATGTAAGCAAGATTTAGAGTAGGTAAAACCTTTGCCTGGCAACAGCGAAAGGAAAAATGTTATTCATAATCTTCACTTCTATTAAGACAGAAAATCTTGGCAAAGAGATTGTGATTGCTTCCTTTTCAAATTGGCTGGCATTGCCTAGTTCCAGATGCACTAGAAATTTGAAGCTCACTGAGGAGAATGAGTGATTTCATGTTCTATGTCTAATAAATGGCTCAGTCATCCTCTCTTTAGTATTTGAACTATATCTTAAGCTAACATGCTAACTGAATAATAAAAATCTAAATATAAGAGCACAATTACAAATGGAGCATATTTTTACTGACATTTTGTGATGCATATAAGTGGTTTTAGAATTGTTCAATTTACCAGTATCAGATTGTGCCTAAAGAAACTGGCAAATTGTTTATTCTCTTGGTAGTTGAATAATGATAATTTTTTAAAGTTGAGTTACACACATAGGTAGGCAGTCAATACTACCTACTACTGTAAATATCTGAATCTTGTACAAACTTACTACATTATTCACAATTATAATGAAAAATGAAACTATCTGAAGATTTTTTTGACTATCACAATTTCTTACAAAAGAGAATAAATTAACATTTGTAAAAGTGCATCTTTCTTTTGGTATATAGTATAACTAGCCATGTTCTACAATTAAAATTAAATATTTAGCCAGAGGACTACTTCTTCATTAAAGTCTAGGGGAAAAAATATCATTCGTTTTAATAAACAGTGGTGCTTTCTGTGGGATTCTTTCAACCTGTTGCTTTTCCATCACTGTTCCTTTTCTTTGTGAGTCTTTCACAGCTCTCTGAGGAGAGGATTTATGGATGAGAACACCAAAACTTTGGAGACATTACATAAGTTGATTGAGGTCACACTGCAAATAAAGACGGAACCTTGATCGGACT
Organism: Madoqua kirkii; assembly: GCA_006408675.1. Taxonomy (NCBI): domain Eukaryota; kingdom Metazoa; phylum Chordata; class Mammalia; order Artiodactyla; family Bovidae; genus Madoqua; species Madoqua kirkii. Next base: position 9,831 of record SJYC01003838.1, on the reverse strand, counting down.
GAAAATTACATGGATGTTTTTCTTATACCGTTACTCTATGCATCTCTCTCATCCAGGAGCAATTATTGCTACTCTCATGACCACTGTGATTTCACCTCCTCCTCCCTTGGACTAAACATCTATTTAAGCCCGCATATCAAAGTGGTGGGCATATTCTAGAGCGAGTTAAGGTAGATAAGGGGGTTCTGGTATTGAGACCTTAACTGTAAGATGATTTCAAATCTGGGTAGAAAGAAGCTATGAATGAGGAAGCCTCTTCTTTTAAAACAATCCTCTGAGAACAATGGGGTAAAAAGACAGACGGAAAGGCAGAGTGTGACTCAGATGTTCTTAAACGCACCAGTCTTGCACTACCTCCTGTTAGCGGTACTAGAGGTATATCTGTGTTTCAAGTTCTTCTAAAGAATGCCTCTACACCAAATCATTCACGGGTAGTGCAGATTTTACTGAAGATTTTGTCGGAAGTATGGAGAAAGAGATTTAAATTGCATATTCCTCTGAAATGTTTAAAGGTGCCCATTAGAGACTTCTTTTCTAAATCTCTCCCAGGATTTTTCTTCCTCTTCTCTTTCACCACACATTGACCCACCTTGTTGACTCTTTTCCTTCTCCAGTTTTCTCAGGACCTTCAAATACTCTTCCCCTTTAGAATGCTGAAAATTTCAACTCTGTCTCAGAAACTAACCCTAAATTGTACCCCACACCCCATGACACTCTGAAAGATAAAGGTCTTCTAATTTACATCACCCATTCTCCATAACAGACAACAAGAAAGTATACTATTAAAAAAAAAAAAAAAAGCTTGACTGTCCAGATTCACCATCCATGAAAATTATGAGGACTAATACCATTCCCTATGTATACTATGTCTTCCTCCGTGTTAATTCTGTATTTGCCTTGGTCTAACTGTCACCCTCATTTACTGCAAACCTTGAACCTGTTTTATGTCAACCAAAAATTGGAATGCACCCTTGTTCTGAAGATTTTATCAGCAGCAATCAACACAGCCCCATTTATGTAGCATTTTCTAATCATAAGCATTTCCACATTTGGCAGTGTGGTGAGTAATTTACAAATAACTGCATTTAAACCTCCCAATAAGACTGTGAACTCAATATTGCTTCTCATATCTACTCCTTACCTTTTCCATTGTCATGAACTGAGCCTTTCTTCTTAGTGTTTATGTGTTGGTGAGAAAGAGAGAGTGTGTTCACCAGCAGCCCAGACCAGTTGCTGAACAGCAGAGGATAGACACGTAACAACTGTTCAGTACCGACCTTGATTTCACACCTAAATGGTTTAATAAGACAAAGAAAGTATGCCAAATTTAAATTTAACTCACTGAAGTTATGTAGTGAATAATAACCTCTCAAAAGGTGTTGCCTGCGTAATCTTCCCAAATCTTCATAGCAACACTGAAAAGAAAATATTGTTATGACCCAATTTTCACAAACCAGGAAAGGAGACTCAAAGATGTTGAGAAACCTATATAAAAACCTGCTAGCAAATGCCAGATATGACAACTGTTTTCATCTTCTCTCTCCAGATTTTATGTACTTTGAACAATACTATGAATATATATACACAGACACACATACTGGTATGTGTGTGTAAACATCTGTCTTACAAGGAAATGACAACTGGCTTATAAGGCTGAATTATTTAACATGGAAATTCATAACATATGTTTTTATCTGTATAGGGCCTCCCAGGTCACACTAGTGGTAAAGAATCCACCCTTCCACTTCAGGAGATGCAAGAGACATGGATTCGATCCCTGGGTTGGGGAGATCCCCTGGGGTAGGAATAGCACCCCACTCCAGTGTTCTTGCCTGGGAGATTCCATGGGCAGAGAAGTCTGGAGGGCTACAGTCCGTGGGCTGGCAAAAAGCTGGACATGACTGAGCACAACCTAAAAGTAGTTATTATGGAATTTTGCAATGCTTTCAAAAATTGTTTTGAAAAGCAATTTTACTTTGATTTATATGTGGGTGGGTAGATATTGGGAGCAGGGTCCCCTTAGTCTTCAGATCTGAAGACCTCTAAAATTCTAAACTCAAAGCTGACAATGTAGAATACACTTTCAAATTATGTGGTATTGAAAAGAGGAAAATAGGGCGGTGGCTAGAAGAGAAAATTACAAGGACCATCAGAATGAGCTGGAAAACAGAAACCAGCACAACGTAACACATTTACTTCCAAGTGAGTACAAACTGCAAAGCACAAATTATGTTTCAAATATGAAGAACTTCTGAGAAATGATATGGTGATGATCATAACAATTAATTCACCATTTCCTGAACACATACAACGTGCCACAACTTCATACGCGTCCTCTTGCTTAATCCTCACACCAACTCAGAGAGATATTATTATTATCGTTTGCATTTTGGAGATAAGAAACTAAGACAGGAGAAGTTATGAAAGAACCCAAAGTTACGCAGCTTGTGAGTGGGTTTAGCCACAGTTTCTAAAGCATGACCACCAGCGGCATTCTCTCAGGCATGAAGGGAAGGGGAGGGTGGGTGGAAGAATCAAACAAGGAGCTGCCAGTCCATACACACTTACAAAACAGGGAAGTTGGGACAATTTCCAACTAAAATGCTGAAAAAATAGAGTTCTTTATGGCAGCTCCTACATTAGACATGGAGGAAGTTCTGTAGCAATGGAAGGTCCCTAAAAAGAACAAAATGGACCCTACAAAGCAGATTAAATGCATAATTCAGCAAATCTGTTTAAGCTGTGCAGCAGTCATGTGATGGAGTTGAGAAGAGGATGGATAGAAGAGGAGATTGGAAGGGAGGACAGGAGAAGAGATAATAAATCATGCTGAAAAGACACAGAAGACTCATCCTAAGAGGAACACAAGCAACTGTCATTGAGAGCACTGGAAAGAGAATGAGAAGTTTAGATATTATGAGACTCTAACAATCTGGGTAAGTATTAGGATTAATTCCTTGAAGTAAGGTTTGGACAATGATTTCTTAGCTGATCTCCTCTTAGAAAGAACAGAGAAACATTAAGTAATTTGATCACAATCACAACAGGGATTTATATAAAATTTCCTGTTTTTCAGGGTCTCACCTTCATGCTTGCTACTCATATCACTATTTTTGATGCCAGAGTATTGAAGTCAAGACCTGAGCAATCATGGATAAATGGTATACATGCTGTAGTGGCTTTGTGTTCCCTTACTCAGGTTTTCTGTGGGACGTACATGGTAGGAGTTCCATCATACATAGCCAATCGTATTCATTTCATCAGCTGATTACAGACATCCTTCCCAGGAAAACTTCCTTCCCTGAAATGCTCAACTTTATTTCCCAATTCTGAGGCACAATGAAAGATCATGAGGACAATGAGAGTACAGAAACGTGAAATGCAAAGTGAAATTGTTTAAATTTATTGCTCAATCATCATGTGTTTTCTCTAATATCAGTGTGGCAAGCTGCATACATGATCAAAAACATACCTTTGCAAACTGTGGCACCTTATACTTTACTTAATCACCTCTGCAGATATGCAGAGTAATACCTCGCCTAGGCAGAATACTGATGAGAAGCAGAAGATAGTTGTATCTCTGAATAGCTAATGCACATTCACTCCCAAAGCTAATATCTAAAACTTCAATAATTCATTCAATAAAAAGTTTACTGGACTCTCACTCAGAACCATTTCATTTAAAGTGCAATTCTAAGAAATTTGATATAGCATGTGTGAGTCACTCAGTCATGTCTCACTCTGTAACTGGACTATAGCCCACCAGGCTCCTCCATTCATGGGATTCTCCAGGCAAGAATACTGGAGTGGGTTGCCATTTCCTTCTCCAGGGGATCTTCCCAACCCAGGGATCAAACCTGGGTCTCCTGCACTGCAGGCCAACCCTTTACCCTTTGAGCCACCGGGGAAGCCCATGGGATTAATCTAAATCAAAGTCACAGGCTCTCTCACATGTTTTCCTTGTGTGTGTTCAATTGTGTCCAGTTCTTTGTGACCCTATGCCAGGCTCCTCTGTCCATGGGATTCTCCAGGTAAGAATAATGGATTGGGTTTCTATGCCCTCCTCTAAAGGCTCTTCCTCACTCAGGGATCAAACCTACCACTCTTAGATCCCCTGAATCAGTAGACAGGTTCTTTAGCACTAGCACTACCTGGAAAGCCTTCCCCTGTGTTATAACCTATGTGCTATTTGGTAAGGAATTTCATCTTTCAAAGCCTTCATTTCCCCATCTGTAAAATGGATATAAAATATTTACACATTTCACAGGATATGTCTGAGGATATAATCAGTACATTCACATATGATATAAACACAAAGGAAGTGCCTTAGAGCTTAAAAACAGACTTTTTTTTTTTTTCATAAGACCTGATACCAAATAGTGAAAAAATTATCATATCTGAGGCTCAATCAGAGAAACAGCAATCCCTTCCAGTGCCTAGGAGAAACTGATCTGGAGTTCTTGAGACTGTACTTTGATCTCCATAGAAGAGACTTCTTAAAGGATTTTCAAGGATAATTTTAATTAACATAATTGTCTTTTGTTGCCAGCCTTAATATCTCCCTCAGAATTAAAAATGCATAGCAATCTGAACCTAACAAGCACTGAGGTAAATAGCCTTTATAACCTCTTTGCACTTCCTTAACAATCCCTTCCAATGCCTAGGAGAAACTGATCTGGAGTTCTTGAGACTGTACTTTGATCTCCATAGAAGAGACTTCTTAAAGGATTTTCAAGGATAATTTTAATTAACATAATTGTCTTTTGTTGCCAGCCTTAATATCTCCCTCAGAATTAAAAATGCATAGCAATCTGAACCTAACAAGCACAGAGGTAAATAGCCTTTATAACCTCTTTGCACTTCCTTACAATAGAGTACATGGACATGAATTTGAGCAAACTCTGGGAGACAGACAAGGGCAGAGAAGCCTGGCGTGCCGCAGTCCATGGGGTCGCAAAGAGGCTAGTCACCGAACAACAACTCCATAATGGAGCACAAACATCAGTGTTCTTAATGACAAACTAATTCATCAAGAAAGAGTTTAGTGTCTGTTCCCTAATGCTCTGACAAAGAAGGTGGAGAAAACAATGTTTAAAAAGATCGCTATTTAAAAAAACTAGAATTTTCAAACACTATTTTTAGGAAACTTAGAGGTACAAAATGGCTTCCTAGGTTGTGCAGTGGTGAAGAATCTGCCTGCCAATGCAGGAAATGCAAGAAAAGTAGGTTCAGTCCCAGGTTGGGAAGATCCCCTGGAGAAGGAAATGGCAACCTTCTCCCGTATTCTTGCCTGGAGAATCCCATGGACAGAGGAACCTGGCAGGCTATAGTCCATGGAGTTGCAAAGAGTCAGACTCAACTAAGCATATGCACACAGGTTCTAAACATTCAGCCAGTTAAGGAAAGTCCTTCATGCAAAATGAGTCTAATTACAACCACTGTCTTCCTATTTAAGTAGAAAGATGGTTTAATACTCATTCTTCAGTATTTGGACTCAATACTACCAATATAAGAATTTTTGAGGAAATTAGTGAGTGAAAAAGCTAGACTTTTGCCCTTTCAGGACTTTTGGTTACTGTATTAAGTTGTTCATCTTTTCTGATTGATTGTAGGAGCTCCTTACCTATTAAGAATGTTAGCCTTGCTTCTGAATTATAAGTAAATTTCCACAGTTCACTCTTTGTTTTATAGTTTTGTTTTTGCTATTCAGAGGTCATAAATTTTAGTAGAATCAAATGTGACAAGCTTTTCTTTTATGATCCCTGAATTGCTGTTACATGAAGAAAGCCTTTTTTCTAATCCAAGATCATTCCAATATTTTCCCAAGTTTTCTCCTATCCCTTCTATGGGTTTAAGTCATTAATTCACTTATAGTATATGTGTGTGCCTTATGCAAGGTAAACAAATTTCCAATCAAACATCTTTTTTGAAAATAAAATTTATAGACCAAACCATGACTTTTTACACTATGCTACCTAGGTGAAAATAAATGTTACAGATTTTTCACACAACTCTAAATTATCAAGCCATTCATATCTCTTACAAGTAAATATTTTGGTGTTGTGATGAGAAGAAAAAGGGAACTAATATTAACAATATTCCTAAATAGAGTCAAGCATTGTCCTGGGGACATGATATATGCTATTTCACTTAATCTTCACGAAGCCGAGATTGAAAGAAGATAATAATTTACCCTGAAAGTCACAAAGCTGATAAAGTAGAACAATGACTCAAAACCAGTTTGTTCTGACTTCAGAGAACATCATGTATTATTTCTGCACAGAAACTCACAAGTCTAATCTGTGTCTAAGGGATGCATGACTGTAAAATTTAGTGCTTCATGTTAATTTTTCCCAAATGCGAGGTAGTCTGTTTAATACTTTGCTAACAATTATTGTATATATAAATATAGAAGCTGAAGAAAAATGGTAATAGAAATGGGCCATATCCTGGGTAAAATGAGGGCTAGAAAAATGTGTTATATTCTTTATCATAATGCTGCTTTTTTTATATCTAGACTGAAAGTTAGTAAAGAGGTAACATCACTTCAGTTCAGTCTCTCAGTCATGTCTGTCTCTTTGCAACCCCATGGACTGCAACACGCCAGACCTCCCTGTCCATCACCAACTCCCAGAGTTCACCCAAACTCATGTCCATTGAGTCGGTGACGCCATCCAACCATCTCGTCCTCTGTCTTCCCCTTCTCCTCTTGCCTTCAATCTTTCCCAATATCAGGGTCTTTTCAAATGAGTTAGTTTTTCACATCAGGTGGCCAAAGTTTTAGAGTTTCAGCTTCAACAACACTCCTTCCAATTAATATTCAGGACTAATTTCTGTCAGGATGGACTGATTGGATCTCCCTGCAGTCCAAGGGACTCTCAAGAGTCTTCTCCAACACCACAGTTCAAAAGCATCAATTCTTCAGTGCTCAACTTTCCTTAAAGTCCAACTCTTACATCCATACATGACTATAGGAAAAACCATAGCTTTGACTGGACAGATCTTTGTTGGCAAAGTAATGTCTCTGCTTTTTAATATGATGTCTAGGTTGGTCATAGCTTTTCTTCCAACAGGTAAGCATCTTTTTATTTCATGGCTTAAGTCACCATCTGCAGTGATTTTGGAACCCCCAAAAATAGTCTCTCACTATTTCCCCATGTATTTGCCATGAAGTGATGGGACCAGATGCCATGATCTTAGTTTTCTGAATGTTGAGTTTTAGGCCAACTTTTTCACTCTCTTCTTTCATCAAGAGGCTCTTTCATTCTTCTTCATTTTCTGCCATAAGGGTGATACCATCTGCATACCTGAGGTTATTGATATTTCTCCTGGCAATCTTGATTCCAGCTTGTGCTTCTTCCAGCCCAGTGTTTCTCATGGTGTACTCTGCATATAAGCTAAATAAGCAGGAGGACAATATACAGCCTTGATGTACTCCTTCTCCTATTTGGAACCAGTCTGTTGTTCCATGTCCAGTTCTAACTGTTGCTTCCTGACCTGCATACAGATCTCTCAAGGGGGAGGTCAGGTGGTCTGGTATTCCCATTTTTAAAAGAATTTTCCACAGTTTGTCTTGATACACACAGTCAAAGACTTTGGCATAGTCAATAAAGCAGAAATAGATGTTTTTCTGGAACTCTCTTACTTTATTGATGAGCCAACAAATTTGGCTATTTGATATCTGGTTCCTCTGCCTTTCCTAAATCCAGCTTGAACATCTGGAAGTTCACGGTTCACTTACTGTTGAAGCCTGGCTTGGAGGATTTTGAGCATTACTTTACTAACATGTGAGATGAGTGCAATTGTGCAGTAGTTTGAGCATTCTTTGGCATTCATGTATAGCCCAATATAAATATTTACATTAATGTTGTTCACAAGAGTTTTCCTGTTATTGCTATATCAATACAAAAATTTTATAGCACTTTATTTCATAAAAAACACATACATTATCACAGGTGATTTTTGACAGTCATCACTTAAGAGGAAAGCAGGGCAGGAATTATTTCCCCTGCATTACAAGGTGGCTGAAGTTGCCTATATTACAAGGGAGACAATGAATGAAATCAATTTTTCCCCATCATGCTCTACTAGAGAGAAAAGAAAATAAGGAGGGAAGGAGGGAAAGAAAAAGGAGACAATTTAATCTTTAAATGAAATAAAATCTAATAAAAGAGAATTTTTAAAATGTTTTATTATATTAACATCTACTTTTAATTCTACCCTTTTATAAAAAGATACATTATCATCTCTGATCCAAGAATTACTTGAGAAGTTAATAGGACAAGTATCTGTCCTTAAGGACTGAAAAAAATGACAGGCAGGCCAGAAATTCTGCCCGGTTCCATTCTAAGCACATAATTAATATTCATAAAGAATTTATGAGTATTTTAATATCTTCTTTGAAAAAGTTCAATTCCTCAGTCATTGACAAAGCCAGAACTATTCTGAGAGGTTCTAAGGAAATTCAATGATAAACAAGATGTCTCTAAGAACCAGTATTTCCTGTGGCTGTCTCTGAGATCATATATTAAGAGACTTCTTCTGGTATATATTTATCTCCAAATCATGCAAAATGATGGTCTGGCTGAAGCACAAGCTGGAATCAACTTTGCCAGGAAAAATAACAATAACCTCAGATATGCAGATGAAACCACACTTATGGCAGAAAGCGAAAAGGAACTAAAGAGTCTCTTGATGAAAGTGAAAGAGGAGAGTAAAAAAGTTGGCTTGAAGCTCAACATTCAGAAAACATCGTGGCATCCAGTCCCATCACTTCATGGCAAATAGATGGGGAAACAATGGAAACAGTGAGAGACTATTTTGGGGGGTTTCAAAATCACTGTAGATGCTGACTGCAACCATGAAATTAGGAGATGCTTGCTCCTTGGAAGAAAAGCTATGGCCAACCTAGACAACATATTAAAAAGCAGAGACATTATTTTGCTGACAAAGATCTGTCTGGTCAAAGCTATGGCTTTTCCTCTAGTCATGTGTGAATGTGAGAGTTGGACTATAAAGAAGTCTGAGAACCAAAGAATTGGTGCTTTTGAACTATGATGTTGGCGAAGACTCTTGAGAGTCCCTTGGACTGCAAGGAGATCCAACCAGTCCATCCTAAATGAAATTAGTCCTGAATATTCATTGCAAGGACTGATGTTGAAGCTGAAACTCTAATACTTTGGCCACCTGATGTGAAGAACTGACTCACTGGAAAAGACCATGATGCTGGGGATGATTGAAGGCAGGAGGAAAAGGGGATTACAGTGGATGAGATAATTGGATGGTATCACTGACTCGAAGGACATGATTTTGAGCAAGCTCTGGGAGTTGGTGATGGACAGGGAAGTCCGGTGTGCTGCAGTCCATGGGGTCACAAAGAGTCAGACATGACTAAGTGACTGAACTGAACTGATCTCCAAATTTGTAAGTCATTAGCATGCATTGATTTTAGATAGATAGATAGACCAATAAATAAGTAGAAAGAAATATATGAAACAATATCATATGGCCTGATTTTTACTAGAATACTCCTCCCATGTGAAATTCCTTTGGAAATGCCCTGCTGAAAGAGAGAAACTCACAGTGACTGACCAGTCACTATGTTCAACTGTTTTTTTAGAGAGTTATAAACATTAATCTTATCTATGTCTTGCTACAACTTTGCAAAGCAAATATTATTATTCTAATTTTACAAATTTGCAGACTGATATTTAGTGAGGCTATTTGACTTGCCTTTGGTTAAGGTTGCATACTCTAAGCAGAGTATTCTCTTCACATCATCATGACACCTTTCTTTTAATCATTAGACAGTAGGCTTGCCCCTTGCTGAGC
>SJYC01003835.1:0-15312 GCA_006408675.1 Madoqua kirkii | reverse complement strand
ACTCTTTTGTTGACAGTGATGGCTACTCCATTTCTTCTGAGGGATTCCTGTCCGCAGTAGTAGATATAATGGTCATCTGAGTTAGATTCACCCATTCCAATCCATTTTAGTTTGCTGATTCCTAGAATGTTGACGTTCACTTTTGCCATCTCTTGTTTGACCACTTCCAAAGAGACTTTCAAATCCACACTTCACCTAATAATATCACAAAAAAGTGAAAGTGTTAGTCACTCAGTCGTGTTCAGTTCTTTGCCACCCCATGAACTGTAGCCATCCAGGCTCCTCTGTCCTTGGAATTCTCCAGGCCAGAATACTGCAGTGGCAGCCACTCCCTTCTACATGGGATCTTCCTGATCTAGGGACAATATCATAGGGTAATCTATTTGCTCTCAGTACCCTTTAAATTCTTAAAGACAGAAAAATGGAAAGGAGTGAGTTTTTAGCCTGTTAAGCCTAAATGACACTGATATTGACAACAAGTATTATTTACAGCCTGAGCCATTCTCTCCCACCCAGAACCTCAGGTCTTTCTCTCCTTTGCACACGGGCATTATAATCATGATTTTATGGCTGAAGATTGGTTGTCTAGTCACTAGGAAGCATCCTATTTCTCTGCCGTTGGCTTAAACTTGATGAATTCTCATATCACAAGAAAGTTCCCCCTTGGGAGAAATAACAGGAACTGAATTATTATCACAGACCCTCATGTCTCTCTTGTCAACTTCCAGGGGTCAAATTTTCGAGTCCTGCTTCCTAACAGAGGATTTCAAACTATTAAAACAAGTTCATGCACCAAACAGCTATTTGATTGAATTCACTGGTAGTTCGGATGGATATCTACAAACACACGATTCTTCTCTGCGCAAGATGTTAATGGGCAAAATGTAAGGGCCCCCAAAATCAAGCCAACAGTAATAAACTCACAAATTGTGAGATAGGACAAATTGGTGCTTTCAAAACTCTGATGGGTTCAAATGAATCTTGGCACATAAAGTAAACATCTCATTCATAATTGTCTCCAATTTTGGATGAAGCTGGCTCCCCAAAGGGGTCGCTTCCTTCCTGCAGCCCCAGTGCCTAATAAGGATATTGGTTCTCATCACCAGCAGGCACCACTGTGCACATTCTGGCATGTGACAAGAAGGGTGGATACACAGTCTCTCTACCTCTTTTTTCTGTGCTAACAATCATTTAACAGTTGGCTGGGTCTCATCAGTTGACTATAATACTAATTCAGAAAATGTAGTTTCCAATCACACAGAACAAGCCTTGTTCTCTCAGCAGTGTTTCAAGACATCATCTGTTTTTCTAAAAGCTGAGGTAAGATGTTGCATGTCTCACCAAGACGTTTAGTAAAAGTTGTGATGTTGGTTTTCGTTTGAAACTGTATTGGGCTGAGCTAAAGGGAATATCAAAAACTGCCTTTCTATTTTTAAAACAAAAATGACTACAGAGCTCTGTATCCACACTACCATCTGTTCACCTATCCATCTGTTCCTCAAATGTGCACTGAACTTTTACTTCAAGCTCCGTGCTAGAATTGAAACTATAAGTATTAATAAGAGAGGATCCTTGCCCTGAATCAATTATCTACCTTAAATCAGACTTTCTGTCTTAAGAAAGAAATTCTAGGTTCAAACATGCATAGTCTATATAACTTTGCATGCTTGTGTGCTAAGTCACTTCAGACGTGTCTGTCTCTGTGCGAACCTATGGACTGCATCTTGCAGACTCCTCTGTCCACGGGATTCTCCAAGCAAAAATACTGGAGTGGGTTGCCATGCTCTCATCCGGGAGATCTTAGTGACCCAGGGATTGAACCTGTGGCTCTTACATCTAATCTGCCTTGACAGGCAGGTTCTTTACCACTAGCACCACCTAGGAACTCCCCTATATAACTTTACCCCTATCGTGTGCTGTACTGAGTTTTTCACTCACGTCCAACTCTTTGTGACCTCACGGACTGTAGCCCGCCTGGCTCCTCTGTCCACAGAGATTCTCCAGGCAAGAATACTGGAGTGCGTTGCCAGACCCTCCTCCAGGGGATCCCCCTGCCCAGGGATCAAACCCAGGCCTTGTGCATTTCAGGCAGATTCTTTACCATCTGAGCTACCAGGGAAGCCCCTATTAAAGCTCAATATTCAGAAAACGAAGATCATGGCATCCGGTCCCATTACTTCATGGCAAAGAGATGGGGAAACAGTGGAAACGGTGGCAGACTTTATTTTGGGGGGCTCCAAAATCACTGCAGATGGTGGTTGCAGCCATAAAATTGAAAGATGCTTGCTCCTTGGAAGAAAAGTTATGACCAACCTAGATAGTATATTCAAAAGCAGAGATTACTTTGCTGACTAAGGTCCATCTAGTCAAGGCTATGGTTTTTCCTGTGGTCATGTATGCATATGAAAGTTGGACTGTGAAGAAGGCTGAGTGCCGAAGAATTGATGCTTTTGAACTGTGGTGTTGGAGAAAACTCTTGAGAGTCCCTTGGACTGCAAGGAGATTCAACCAGTCCATTCTGAAGGAGATCAGCCCTGGGATTTCTTTGGAAGGAATGATGCTGAAGCTGAAACTCCAGTACTTTGGCCACCTCATGCGAAGGGTTGACTCACTGGAAAAGACTCTGATGCTGGGAGGGATTGGGGGCAGGAGGAGAAGGGGATGACTGAGGATGAGACGGCTGGATGGCATCAGTGACTCGATGGACGTGAGTCTGAGTGAACTCTGGGAGTTGGTGATGGACAGGGAGGCCTGGCGTGCTGAGATTCATGGGGTCGCAAAGAGTTGGACACAACTGAGCGACTGAACTGAACTGAACCAAGCACTGTCGTATCTGTGATGTCAGAGTTCTCCTGTTTCCTTAATCAATTACTCATGGCCATTAATTTACAAAGTACTTTCACATAGAGTATATTAGTTAACCTTCACAACTACCTATGAGGTAGCTATCACGACAACCCTCATTTTGGAGAAGAAGAATAAGCAGAACCTCACACATGGTCCTCAGGGCAGAAATGGATGTTTCTGGCTCCACATCATTGCTCTGGGGCTTCCAGCTGTCTAACCTAACATATCCTTCTACTCTTCTTTGTTTGCATACTCAGTTGACAAATGTTTAGTGAGCATCAGCTATGTACATTATATTTTGCTAAGCAGGAATAGTTAATCCTTTCCAACTTGGTCAATTTCTTCAATTCTGAAACTGATCAAGAAAAGCTGTTCATCCCTGCTGCTGCTGCTGAGTTGCTTCAGTCGTGTCCAACTCTGTGCGACCCCATAGATGGCAGCCCACCAGGCTCCCCCGTCCCTGGGATTCTCCAGGCAAGAACACTGGAGTGGGTTGCCAGTTCCTTCTCCAATGCATGAAAGTAAAAAATGAAAGTGAAGTCGCTCAGTCATGTCCGACTCTTGGTGACCCCATGGACTGCTGCACACCAGGCTCCTCCAGCCATGGGATTTTCCAGGCAAGAGTACTGGAGTGGAGTGCCATTGCCTTCTCCATGTTCATCCCTGCACTCCCTGAATCTAGAGCTAGTCTCCTCCATAACTTCTATTCAAATGCTAAAAAATATCACATGGAATCTGACCACTCACGTATATGCCCATCTCAACCCAATAGTGAAGTCAAAGCTTTTCCCCATTATTCCTATCAGTCTTTAAATTCTCTTCTTATTTTATATAGTAGTTTTAAGCCATAGCCATTTTCCCCATCGCCCAAATCTACAGAGGAAAGTAAGTGGTTTAGAGGAAAAAGGGTTACATAATGACGCATTTCTTTGGTGGGATTTGAGAAGCACCAGTGGATGAGACGCTAGATGCTCTGGGGCCCATGGAACGTACAGGTGGGAGCCATGAATAGGAGGCCATCAGCATAACTCCACCAAAGACCAGGTTACAGAGCTCTTCAATATCCCAGGGGGATAGTTCTGCAATTTCTACCACTTTTTAACCAGAGTCACTGCCTCATTACCTTTATCTCTCATATTTAGTTTGTTGAGTTGCTTTAAACCTAGTTCAGAAAGATGACCTTTAAGATAGAAAATATGCAAAATTAAAAGCAGATGCTTCAAAGTACTGGGGTCATGTCTGGGTCTGGAAATGGAAACAGGGACAGCAGGTTTTTATATTCTCTTGAGCAAATCCCAGGACATTCTTTAAAATGAAGCAGTCAAAAAATATAAATATTTCCATTAGTCAAAGGATACCAAACCAATGTTTGTCAAATCAGTGACTATGAGAACTCCTCTAAGTGGAAATATTTATAAGAAGAATGAGGCAATTACTGTTACCAGGAATTTTTGTGAGACTCTCACAAAAATTTCTCTCTCATTTTCAAGACAGATATCTTATGGTATGGAAAGGTAAAGAAAACAAGACAAAAACTAAAGATAACAGAAGCTGAGAGGCAAAGGGTAGGAAAGGTGAAAAGAAATGAGGAGAGAAGGGGATGGTATAAAATAGAACAAATTTTGAAATCACATGGGCATCAGTTTAAATTCTGGCTTTTGCCTTGTTGCTGCTATTACTTGTAGGATAAATGTGAAGATTAAATAAGATTTTGAATAAAAAAAGGCAGTATGGTGATGGATAATGTGGACTCTCAATAAAAAATGATCGTAATGATTACTGGAAAAGACCTTGATGATGGGAAAGGTTGACAGAAAAATGAGAAGAGGGCAACAGAGGATGAAATGGTTAGAGAGCATCAACTCAATGAACATGAGTTTGAGCAAATTCCTGGAGACAGTGAGGAAAAGAGGAGCCTGGTGTGCCACAGTCAATAGGATTGCAGAGTCAGACAGGACTTAGCAACTGAACAACAGTGATTATTGCCATTTATTTTACAGCAAAAGACTGAAGAAAGAAAAGGAAGATTTTCTCACAATAAAATTCTCAAAATCACTATTTGAAAATACATATGTACCTGGATATTTGGAATCTTTCAAATTGAATACTAACTGGAGTACTCTAATAATTCTATACTGGATGTGAAGAAGCATGGAAATACTCAAAATAAAAACTAAAAGAAAAAATTTAAGTGCAAGCGTAATTCTCAGTCCTGGATGTATATAAGAATCATTAATGGAGCTTTAAATCAAATCCCTAGGCCTCACCTCTAAAGATTTGTTTTCAGTAGGTTTTGGGTAGGGCTCAGACACCTGAATTTTTTTTTTAAGTTCCAAAGGTATTCAAATGCCTAGACAAGGTTGAGAATTGCTGCTATAAACACTAAATAAATTTTGGCATTCTGGCACTATAAGGCTCAGGCTCACCACTACCCTAAGTAAATGTAGAACACTAATAGGGAAATGGAAATAAATACACATTCCATATAGCAACTTTCTTTATGAGGTTACAAACTGCAATTACAAGATCTTTTATTTTCTGCATCCATTTACTCAATCCTCCTTTATGTTTGTACTCATCTGAAAAGCTAAAATGTGCTCTGTAAGAAAGACTATGGAAACATGATAAACCTCGAGAACGTTTTGCATGTTTTAACCAATCCTTTCTGCGTCTATATGACGGTCTTTACAATTTAATGACTCCTACGTCAATTGCGTGGTGAAGCACTCCCCTGAGAACGGATGGTGACATAGGCAGCATATCGTGCTCTGGGAAGTCACTGCGCATAAAATTAGGAGACGTAGCTCTTTGCGTCAATTTGCTTGGCGACCTCCACCTGTACAAGCATTGATTGGTTTCTGGGGAATGCATTGCTTCACTTCCGAGTAGGTCCTCGGAAAAGTAAAACAATCAAACAAGAGTTTCTTTGTGAATCAAGGTTAAATGGCTTTATGATCTCAAGTATCAGGAGAAGAAACTTCACTGTTCACCGATGCTTTTGAAGCACACTTTTCATTGAAGTTTAGGAGTTTGATTGTTTAAGACACCACCTCTTGTACCATTGCAAAAGAGAAATAATTTAAAACACAAAATTTTGTTCTTACATCACAGTTAACCATTTTGTAAAGCTTTGTCAGCAAAACCCAAAGGAGAATATAATGCATTTGTTTTTAAACACAAAAAATTAGTTCCAAATCAATTTTTACACGAAATGCCAGAAACTTGGGAAAACACACTCAGTGGGCCAAGAAAACAAAAAGTGGATGGTAATGAGAGTCTTCCTTCCCTTTCATCGGGTTTCACTTAGCTTAGGTCAGTCAAGCAATTGCAGATAAACAAACAAAGGAACTTACATTTAAACACAGGACATTCCTGACACAACTTCTCAGCACAGAGAGGGCCTCTCAGCAACCCCCTCTGCCTCCTGGAACCGCCAGCTGCTCCTCAGCGCTTGGGGAGCAAGTTGTGAAGAACGCTAGTGACTTATAATTAAAGTGAACAAATTCCATTCAGATGTAATCATAAAGGGAAATGACAGAGACACAAAAGGGATGAAGAAATTAAATTTTAAAAATTAGGTCCACTAAACCCTTGAAGGCCTGAATTGACCCCAGATTATAAGAAAAACAGATTGGCCTTTAAAAAGTACTATTTGGACAAGAAAGCCACATTAATTGAGATGAATTCTGAGAAATGAAGGCCATATTGGTAAGAATGAATAGCCATTTTAAGAGCTTACCAATGTAGATAAGTTGTTGGAAAAATAAGGGCGACAGCTCATCAATCTCCTAATTATTTACCTTCTTTCAAACACTGGGGGCTTTTGTAGACATTTCCAGCATTTTGAGGTACTCTGAATATTTTGTTTCTTTTAAACATTTAGATATGATGGAGGTTTCCATTTGATCATTTCTTCTATTCCATGGCTCACCAGCCCATCAGCTTGCTTGAAGGCTTATTCTCTCTGGCTCCCTCCACCCTCACCTTCCCTCTCTCTTCTCTGTCTCTCCTTTGAATAAAGAAAAATGGTCTGATGTCTTTTTCACTGTGTTCTCCAGATATCTAAATAGAATCACACCTCCTGAAAGAGATTAATCTTTCATTAAAATAGTCCTTCACAGACTTTTAACCTGAAAGGATATTACAGAAACATGCCAGCCCCCATGGGCATTGTGATTCAGGCAAGGGTGCCATCAAAAATATTTGCACGGGCTGTGAGCTGAATTTGAGTTGAATTGGTACAGTGTGGATATATGGCAAAAGAGTGGTCTAAAGTGGAAAAGGAGAGAAAAAAAATGATGTACCAATGATTCTTGCACCATTTGCTTGCAGATTTACCAAGGTATTAGCCTGCTATAGGCAGCAGACATCAGGAACGCTTCAATCAGTTTTTATAGTCCCAGACCTAAGTGACTGCCCCTAAATTAATGAATCACCAGGGGGAAACTTTATATCAGAAACAGCTAGCACTATGGTTTTGAATACATAGAACCCTAAGTCAATACAGTTAATATATTTGTGTTCAACAGATTCCATCAGCTAAGATTTGAGAACATCATGGTTATAAGGCTTGCTATTTCAGAACCAACATGAAATAATACAAATCACATGAACTGAAGAGCTTCAGAGACCCCATTTTACACCCTGTCTCATCACAGACCATGTGATTTTGAAAATACCAAACATTCACTTTTTAAATTCACTCCTTTGAAAAGACCCAGATACTGGGAAAGATTAAAGGCAGGAGGAGAAGGGGATGACAGAGGATGAGATGGCTGGATGGCATCACCAACTCAATGGACATGAGTTTGAGTAAACTCCAGGAGTTAGTAATGGACAGGGAAGCCTGGCAACCTGCAGTTCATGGGGTCACAAAGAGTCAGACACGACTGAACAACAGAACTGAACTAAACTGAACATTCACTAAGAATTCAGTGTTTGCCAGGCACTGTTCTGAGCACCTGATATATATTAAATGACACTTTTTACATAATGTTGTTGTTTAGTCACTAAGTCATGTCCACCTCTTTAGTGACCTCATAGATTGTAGACAGCCTTGTTCCCTTGTCCATGGGATTTCCCAGGCAAGAATACTGGAGTGGGTTGCCATTTCCTTCTCCAGGGGATATTCCCAACCCAGGGATCAAACCCATGTCTCCTGCATTGGTGGGTGGATGCTTTACCACTAAGCTACCAGGAAAGCTCATTCTATATAATACATCCATGAATTAGAAACTATTATTATTAATTTTGAAACAGAAATATAGAGTGGTCTAATGGCTTATTAGTGATGAAGTCAGTATTTGAACTCATGGTGTTAGCTCTTCAGCCAGGCTCTTAACCTCTATGCGGTAACATTCTTCAACATTAGATAATTTTTCTCTCTGAGTCTCAGTTTTCTAATTTGTGAGAATAAAATGCTTGTGATGTAAATGAAATAACACATAAAATGGCCTTAACTTTTAAAGAGTGGTATCCTTCAGGGGCTTCCCTTATAGCTCAGCTGGTAAAGAATCCACCTGCAGGGAGGTGAGAGAGGGGTTCAGGATGGGGAACATGTGTACACCCGTGGTGGATTCATGTTGATGTATGGCAAAACCAATGCAGTATTTTAAAAAAAAAAAAAAAAAAAAAAGAATCCATCTGCAATGCAGGAGACCCTGGTTCAATCCCTGGGTTGGGAAGATCCTCTGGAGAAAGGAAAGGCTAACCACTCTAGTGTTCTGGCCTGGAGAATTCCATGGACTCTATAGTCCACGAGGTTGCAAAGAGCTGGACACAACTGAGCAACTCACTTCACTTCACTCAGGAAACTTCTAATTCCAGTCAGGATGCAGCTATATAGACCAGATTTATCTTTCTGCCTTAAACAACAAGAAAAATCACTGATGGGTGGGGGGAATATGAGACAATGATAGTCAAACATCTGACAACCGGCACCACAGGCCTGAGGTCTCTGAGAGAAATGAAACAAACAAAATGAGCCCTATAATTTTCCCCATGCACTTCCCTAAGAGTTTCTAGGCTTTGGAACAACAACAACAACAAAGGAGCCCAAATAGGACCAAAGGTCTTTCTGAATTAAGAAGACAGAGTTTATAATTCAAGGAGGTGAAAGAAGATAGTACTAGTGAGCCACTGTATGGACAGGGAGTTGCACAGAGAAAGATTTCCAGAGATCTGAAGGAGGAGAGTCCTTCACATTCTGACTATTGATGGGCATGTACACGAGAGGAAGCTACCCAAAGCCAGGGAAAGGAGATGGGGAACATTGTCTAAAACTCATACAGGGCTGACAATAGTTCTAATCCAACCACACTGAGTAGAAAGGCTCTCTAATACATGCAGAATTAAGTGAGGTTCTCAGTATGGTGTTTTCTTAGAAGTGAGGCTAAATTAGTGTTAAAGGCTGACTTTGGGTTTGCCCCAATGAACCTAAAAAGCAAGACTCAAAAGAATCATATTGATTCCAAGTAATATAACTTCCACTCAGAAAAAAAGTCAAAGACTATTTAAAAGATAAAACAAAACTCAGTCCCCAAGCACATAAAATTCACAATGTTGGCAACCTGTAGAAAATTACCAGGCATGCACAAAGAATAACAAATAAGATAAACCCAAACAGATCCACACCAAGCATATCATAATTAAAATGACAAACGTTAAAGAGAAAATTCCAAAGGTAGCAAGAGAAAAATAGTGTCATATGCAATAGAACCCTCACAAAGCTATCAGTTTATTCCTCTGCAGACACTTTGTAGACCAGGAAAGCATGTCATAGTATATTTTAAAAGCTGAAAGGGAATAATCCACAACCTAGGATGCTCTACCCAGCAAGTTTTTCACTTAGAATTAAAGGGGAGATAAGGACCTTCTCAGACATATAAAAACTAAAACAGTTCATTAAGACTAAGGCAATCCTAAAAAAGTCAGAGTCTTCTTCAAGTGGAAAATAGAAGGCTGTAAGAAGAAGTATCTATAGAAAAGGATAAATGCCACTAGCAAAGGAAACATACAGTAAAGGCTAAGGACTGACTGCTTAAATAAGCTAGGACAAAGACTGAAAGATAAGAAACTGTAGAAAGGCTCTCTAATACATGCAGAATTAAGTGAGGTTCTCAGTATGGTGTTTTCTTAGAAGTGAGGCTAAATTAGTGTTAAAGGCTGACTTTGGGTTTGCCCCAATGAACCTAAAAAGCAAGACTCAAAAGAATCATATTGATTCCAAGTAATATAACTTCCACTCAGAAAAAAAGTCAAAGACTATTTAAAAGATAAAACAAAACTCAGTCCCCAAGCACATAAAATTCACAATGTTGGCAACCTGTAGAAAATTACCAGGCATGCACAAAGAATAACAAATAAGATAAACCCAAACAGATCCACACCAAGACATATCATAATTAAAATGACAAACGTTAAAGAGAAAATTCCAAAGGTAGCAAGAGAAAAATAGTGTCATATGCAATAGAACCCTCACAAAGCTATCAGTTTATTCCTCTGCAGACACTTTGTAGACCAGGAAAGCATGTCATAGTATATTTTAAAAGCTGAAAGGGAATAATCCACAACCTAGGATGCTCTACCCAGCAAGTTTTTCACTTAGAATTAAAGGGGAGATAAGGACCTTCTCAGACATATAAAAACTAAAACAGTTCATTAAGACTAAGGCAATCCTAAAAAAGTCAGAGTCTTCTTCAAGTGGAAAATAGAAGGCTGTAAGAAGAAGTATCTATAGAAAAGGATAAATGCCACTAGCAAAGGAAACATACAGTAAAGGCTAAGGACTGACTGCTTAAATAAGCTAGGACAAAGACTGAAAGATAAGAAACTTGTAAAATAAAGTATAGCTACAATAATCAGTAGGATAAGAAACAGTTAGAACCTGACATGGAACAATGGACTGGTTCCAAATTGGGGAAGGAGTACGTCAAGGCTGTATATTGTCACTCTGCTTATTTAACTTCTATGCAGAGTACATCATGAGAAATGCCAGACTAGATGAAGCACAAGCTGGAATCAAAACTGCCAGGAGAAATATCAATAATGTCAGATACACAGATGACAACAACCTTATGGCAGAAAGTGAAGAGGAACTAAAGAGCCTGTTGATTAAGGTGAAAGAGGAGAGTGAAATAGCTGGTATAAAACTCAACATTCAAAAACCTAAGATCATGGTATCTGGTCCCATCACTTTGTGGCAAATAGTTGGAAACAATGGAAACACTGACAGACTTTATTTTCTTGGGCTCCAAAAGCACTGCAGATTGTGATTGCAGATATGAAATTAAAAGATATTTGCTCCTTGGAAGAAAAGCTATGACTAACCTATACAACATATTAAAAAGCAGAGACATTATTTTGCCAACAAATGTCCATCTAGTCAAAACTATGGTTTTTCCAGTAGTCATGTATGGATGTGAGAGTTGAACTATAAAGAAAGCTGAGAACCAAAGAATTGGTGCTTTTGAACTGTGGTGTTGGAGAAGACTGTTGAGAGTCACTTGGACAGCAAGGAGATCAAAATAGCCCATTCTAAAGGAAATCAATCCTGACTATTCATTGGCAGTACTGATGCTGAAGCTGAAGCTCCAACATTTTCGCCACCTGATGTGAAGAACTGGCTCATTGGAAAAGACCCTAATGCTGGGAAAGATTGAAAGTGGGAGGAGATGGGGACAATGGGAGGAGAAGAAGATGAGATGGGTTGGACGGCATCACCAACGTGATGGACATGAATTTGAGCAAACTCTGGGAGTTGATGATGGACAGGGAAGCCTGATGTGTTGCAGTCCATGAGATCACAAACAGACTTGACTGGGCGACTGAAAAACGAAACATGAAGATGTAAAATATAATATCAAAAAATACAAAGAGTGAGCGAATAGAATAAAAAAATGTACACATATTTTAGAATGTGTTTTAAATTAAATGACTGCTTGTTTAAAACAGATATAGTTTTTAGGTCAGCATATGAAACTCCAATACTTTGGCCACCTGATGCAAAGAGCTGACTCATTTGAAAAGACTCTGATGCTGGGAAAGATTGAAGGCAGGAGGAGAAGGGGATGACAGAGGATAAGATGGTTGGATGGCATCACTGACTCAATGGATATGGATTTGGGTGGACTCCGGGAGTTGGCGATGGACAGGGAGGCCTGGCGTGCGGCAGTTTATGGGGTCGAAAAGAGATGGACTGAGTGAATGAACTGAACTGAACTGATACGAACCCTACAGTAAGAACAAATTGAAAACCTACAATTCATGAGGGAACATAAGCATATCCCTAAAGAAAATCATTCAACCACAAGGAAAGAGGTTAAAAGAAGATAAGAACAGGAAAAAACTACAAAACAAAGCAAAACTGGGAGGAAAAGGGCAATAAAATGGCAATGAGTACATACCTTCAATAATAACTTTAAATTCCAGTGGACTAAATGCCCCCAAAGACACAGGGTTGCTGATTCAGAAAGAAATGCTAACATAGACTAAAAGTGAGGGGGTGGAAAAATATACTTCATGCAAATGAAAATGACAAGAAAATGGGGGTAGCAATATTTATATCAGCAAAATTGATTTTAAAATGAAGTCTCTAATAGAAAAAAAAGAAGTGCATTATATAATGATAAAAGGATAAATATAAGAAGATATTACACTCATTAGCATATATGCATCTAGTACAGAAACACCTAAATATATAAAGCAAATATTAACAGACATAAAAGAAAAAATTGACAATAATAGGAGGGGATTCTAACACTACTTACATCAATAGACAGATCATCCAGACAGAAAATCAGTAAGGCAACAGTGGTCCTAAATGACACAGGACATCAGTTGAATGGAATATCTTCAGAAAATTACACCCCAAAATAACATTCTTTTCACGTGCAGATGGAATATTCTCTGGGACAGATCACATACTAGGTTAAAAACCAAACTCAACACATTTAAGGGGATAGAGATCATATCAAGCATTTTCTCTCCACCACCACAATAGGAAACTACAGATCAATTACAGGAAAAAGTGGTTAAAGTACAAATACATAGAACCTAAACAGCATGCTAGTAGAAAACCAGTGAGTCAGGAAGACAAGATGGTGGAGGAGTAGGTGGACATGGAGTACATCTCTCTCCCTGGATGCATTAAGAATATATCTTCAGATGCAGATCTCACAGAGCACCAGCTGAGTACTGGCAGAAGTCCTTGACAACCAGAGAGGAATATGTTGCTGTTGCTGTTCTGCGGTTGCTAAGTCATGTCTGACTCATTGCCACCCCATGGCCTGTAGCACACTATGCTCCTCTGCCTCCACTATCTCCCAGAGTTTGCTCAAATTCATGTTCACTGAGTCACTGACACTATCCAACCATCCCATCCTCTGTTGTCTCCTTCTCCTTTTGTCTTCAACCTTTCCAAGCATTAGGGTTTTTTCCAATGAATCAGTTATTCACATTAGGTGGCCAAAGTACTTCAGCTTCAGCATCAGTACTTCCAGTGGGTATTCAGGGTTGATTTCCTTTAGGATGGACTAATTTCATCTCATTCCAGTCCAAGGGATTCTTGAGAGTCTTCTCCAACACCACAATTCGAAACCATCAATTCTTTGGCACTCATCCTTCTTTGCACCTCACTCCAGTGCTCTTGCCTGGAAGATCCCATGGATGGAGGAGACTGGTAGGCTGCAGTCCATGGGGTCGTGAGCAACTTCACTCTCCCTTTTCACCTCCATGCATTGGAGAAGGAAATGGCAACCCACTCCAGTGTTCTTGCCTGGAGAATCCCAGGGACAGGGGAGCCTGGTGGGCTGCCGTCTCTGGGGTCGCACAGAGTTGGACACAACTGAAGCGACTTAGCAGCAGAAGCAACATCCTTCTTTATGGTCCAACTCTCACATCCATACATGACTACTAGAAAATTCATAGTTTTGACTGTACAGATCCTTGTCAGCAGTGATGTCTCTGTTTTTCAATATATTGTCTAGATTTCTCATAGCTTTCCTTCCAAAGAGCAAGCATCTTATAATTTCATGGCTGCAATCACCATTCAGAGACACAGCGGAATGCAAGAAAATAAAGTTTGTCACTGTTTCCATTGTTGCCCCTTCTATTTGCCATGAAGTGATGGGACCTGATGCTGTGATCTTAGTTTTTTTGAATGTTGAGTTTTAAGTCAGTTTTTTCACTCTTCTCTTTTATTCTCATCAAGATGCTCTTTAGTTCCTCTTCCCTTTCTGTCATTAGAGTGGTATTTATCTGTATATCTGAGGTTGTTTATATTTTCTCAGCAATCTTGATTCCAGCTGGTGATTCACCCAGCCTATCATTTCTCATGATGCACTCTGCATAGAAGTTAAATAAGCAGGGTGACAATATACAGCCTTGTCATACTCCTTTCCCAATTTTGAACCAGTCAGTTGTTCCATGACCAGCTTGAAATGTTGCTTCTTAACTCACATACAGGTTTCTCAGGAAACAGGTAGGATGTCTGGTGTTCCCATCTCTTAAGGATATCGCACAATTTGCTGCAATCACATAGTCAAAGGCTTTAACATAGTCAATGAAGCAGAAGTAGATGGTTTTCTGGAATTCCCTTGCTTTATGTTCCAGCAAATGACGGCAGTTTGATCTCTGGTTCTTCTTCCTTTTCTAAACCCAGTTTGTACATCTGGAAGTTCTTGATTCATGTACTTCTGGAGCCTTGCTTGAAGGATTTTAAACATAATCTTACTAGCATGTAACTGAATATAATTGTATGGTAGGAGTCCCAGTCCAAACTGAAAGGGAGAAAGTAAAACTGTCACTATTTACAGATGACATGACACAATAAATAGGAAACCCTAGAGTCTTTACCAAAATAAAAAACCATTAGAACTAATAAATAAATTCAGTAAATTTACAGGATATGATCACTATACAGAAATCTGTGGCTTTTTTATACAATGATAATGTACTATCAGAGAGAGAAATTAAGGAAACAATCCTATTTATAATCACATCAAAAAATAAAATACATAGGAATAAGCTTAAGCAATGTGATAGGATACTTATGCTCTGAAAACAATAAAATATTGATAATAGAAACTGAATATGATATAAAGAAATGAATAGATTTCCTGTGTTCTCGGATTGAAGAATATTTTTTAAATGTCCATATTTCCAAAGGCAATCTATAGATTTAATGCAATCCCTATCAAAATATGCACCATATTTTTCACAGAACTAGAACAAATAATTCTAAAACTTATATGGAAGCCCAAAAGGCCCATAACTGCCAAAGCAATCTGAGAAAAAGATACAAAGCTAGAGGTGTCACTCACCCTGACCTCTGACGATACTACATAGTTAGAGCAATCAAAACATAATGGTATTGGCACAAAAACAGACACATAGATCAATGAAAGAGAATAAATCATTCAGAAATAAATCTATGTATTTATGGTCAGTTAATCCATGACAAAGGAG
>SJYC01003834.1:0-10724 GCA_006408675.1 Madoqua kirkii | reverse complement strand
GGATCTTCCCGACCCAGGGATCAAACCCAGGTCTCCCACATTGTAGGCAGATGCTTTACCGTCTGTAGTTCATTTTAAAAATTACCAGGCATGCAAATAAAGGGGAAATATGACCCCTTTTTTAAGACAAAATTCATCAATAGAGATACATTTAGAAGTGAAAAGATGACAAAATTAGTAGACAAGGATACTAGGACAGTTACTACAAGGATACTCAATATGTTCAAGAAGAAAGAGGGGAAAAACATGAGCATTAGGAAAAGAGAAATTGAATATGCAAAGAAGAAAAAAGTCAAACAATCTCTCACAGAAAAGATGCCCTGGATGGGATTAACAGCAGATTGGATGATGATAAAGAAGAAATAAAAGATTAGGGAACTTGACAACATAACAATCGAAAAATATCCAAAATAAAACACAGAGAAAAAAAGACTAAAGTATGAACAAGCTTAAATTATGTGAGACAATATCAAGTGATAAACCATGCAAGAAAGGAAAGGGGAAATATTTGAAAAAATAATGGCAAGCTTTTTCAAATTTACTAACAACCCACAGATCACAAAAACTCAATAAAACCCAAGCAAAATAATGGTGAAGAAAATATGTCCAATTCACATTATATTAACATGACTAAAAACCAATAATAAAGAGAAATTTTTTTAAAACATTCAGTGAAAAAGGCATTACATATAGAAGATTAAAAGTAATAATCACAGTAGATTTCCTTTGAGAGGCCATACTAGAGAAGACAGTGAAGTGACGTGTTTAACATACTGAAACAAAACATTTTTAATTAAGAAATCTACACCCAGCAAAAATATGTATCCAAAAGGAAGGTTAATTAAAGACTTTTTTAGACAGACAAAATACTTAAGTATTATATTAACATGACTAAAAACCAATAATAAAGAGAAATTTTTTTAAAACATTCAGTGAAAAAGGCATTACATATAGAAGATTAAAAGTAATAATCACAGTAGATTTCCTTTGAGAGGCCATACTAGAGAAGACAGTGAAGTGACGTGTTTAACATACTGAAACAAAACATTTTTAATTAAGAAATCTACACCCAGCAAAAATATGTATCCAAAAGGAAGGTTAATTAAAGACTTTTTTAGACAGACAAAATACTTAAGAATTTATCACTGGAATTTCTTCAAGCAGAAGGAAAATGATACCTGAGAGAAATTTGAATCTGCACAAAAATATGAAGAGCACCAGAAACAGTGCTATGTAAATAAACATTAAACTTTTTTTTTTGCATCTCAAGAATATCTTTGAAAGAAAACCTACTGTTCAAAATAAAATCAAAATAAGGGGTGTGTCTATGTGTGTGCTCGGTCGTGTCTGACTCTTTGCAGCTCCATAGACTATAGCCCACCAGGCTCCTGTATCCATGGAATTTTCCAGGCAAGAACACTGGAATGGGTTGCCATCTCCCCCTCCAGGGGAACTTCTCTGCCCAGGGGTTGAACTCGTGTCTCTGCATGCTCTGCATTGTAAGTCGATTCCTTACCTCTAATGCCACCTGGGAAGCCCCAATAATAAGGTACTATGGTGGCTTTCCGGTGGCTCAGGTGGTAAAGAACCTGCAGGCAAAGCAGGAAACCCAGTTTCCACCCTTGGGTCAGGAAGCTTCCCTGAAGAAGGAAATGGCTACTCAATCCATTATCCTTGCCTGGAAAATTCCATGGACAGAGGAGCCTGGTGAGTTACACTTGGTGGGGTGGCAAAGAATCAGACACAACTGAGCGACTAACACTTTCCCTTTCATGGATTTTATGACATGAAGAAATAAAATGTATGACAATAACATAAAGTATAGGGAGATGGAAGTATACTAGAATAAATTTCTTATATATAGAGTTATGTGATATTACTTGAAGAAAGACTTTGATAAGTTAAAGATATGTATTATAAACCCCAGGAAAAACCACTTTTTAAAAATTATAGCTAATAAGCCTGTTACAGAGATAAAATAGAATCATAAAACAATCCAAAGGAAAGTAGGGGGAAAGGAACAAAGAATACACAGAGAAAATAGAAACCATTTTCTATAATTTTCTAGAAAAACAAATAGAAGGATGCCAGATATACATCCAATCATATCAATGATTATGTTAATTATAAGTAGTCATAGAGCAAAAAACAACATTTAATTTGCTACAAGGGTCCATATAGTCAAAGCTATGGTTTTTCCAGTAGTTATATATGAATGTGAGAGTTGGATCAAAAAAAAAAAGGCTGAGCACCGAAGAGCTAATGCTTTCAAACTGGTGTTGGAGAAGACTCGTGAGAGTCCCTTGGACTACAAGGAGATCCAACCAGTCCATCCTAAAGGAAATAAATTCTAAATATTCATTGGAAGGACTGATACGCCAGCTGGAACTCCAATACTTTGGCTACCTGATGGGAAGAACTGACTCATTTGAAAAGACCCTGATGCTTGGAAAGATTGAGGTCAGTAGGAGAAGTGGGTGACAGAGGATGAGATGGCTGAATGGCATCACCAATGCAATGACATGAGTCTGAGCAAACTCAGAGAGATAGAGAAGGACAGGGAAGCCTGGCATGCTGCAGCCCATGGGGTTACAAAGATCAGACATGACTGAGCAACTGAACAACAATCGCTCAGTGTTTTAATAAGAAAGGATACCATAAATGACGGCTGTAAAATAAAAATGCATTGAGGTATGGTTCTAACATTGATTTCCCTAGGAATCAAAGTAACCATCATGCACTGTATTTGTAGACTTCTCCCCTGATGTAAGGACACACAAACAGCAGTCTATCAAGGGTGAGGATAGAGATAAAGGTAAAGAGAATATACATTCAACAGTGGTTAAGTCCAGGGAGCAATGTGGGGAAGGTGAGGTAGAGTGAAGGAAACAGGGAGCTTGTAGAATGCAGATTTCCAAGTTTTACCATGAGTGATGCATTTAATAGATCTGGGACTGTGCCTAGACGTCTGCATCTTTAGCAGGCACCTTGAGTGGTTAGATTGTGAGGAGTCCCTGAATCACACATGGATGGACACTGCTAGAGTTTAGAGAATGGGACCATAAGTGTATATAGTCAGGCCACCTGGTTTGAATCTCAGCTCTGCCAAGAACTAGCTTGACACAAGTCACTTAACTTTAGTTTAATAACATGTAAATAGGAGTATTTGGAAGGTCTGAGTAACTTCGTCTAAAGCACTCGCTGTAGTGCCTAGCACAAAGCCACGACAATGAATATGATTAATGCTAAACACTGTTGTTGTATATGAATACTTCTGAGTAACTTGGATTTTTACATGGATGGTATTTGGGTAGTACTCAGAGTGTGACAAGCCATATTGGAGGTTTAATCAAAAGTGAAGAGCAGTTACCGTTGATACCGTCTTTAAAATTTTGGTACTGTGTTCATCATAGATTCTTTCGTTAATTTTGATTTTTCTCAAATATTATATTAAATATTATTTATAGTGGTTTTTCTGTACTTAACTATAGTGTCTAGCCCTTATTCCACCTTAGATAATTTGTGTAAATGCAAGAGTTAGGGAAGATGCTTATTCCTAGGATTACATAATCCACTGATCAAATATTGAGGAGATACAGGTATGGCCTCACCTCTTAAAAGAGTGGGAGATATTAGTGTCTTGAAAGTGAGGGTCTTCTTCACTATTCAAGGCACTTCCTGTACTTCTTTCAAATACCCAGCTCTCTTATAAGTGCTTCTGGAAATAATTTAGTTTACCAAAAATTATTTGCACACGATACCAAATCAGTCAGTATCTCGATCTTGGACTTCTGAGACTCCAGAACTATGAGAAATAAATTTCTGTTGTTGATAAGCCTAAAAAAGAAGGAAAACGAAAAGTAACATGGTATCATTCAGTACTCAGCTCATGTCAAAGATTGTTCTAAGCACTCCATATATGTCAAATGATTTCATTCTCTCAACAGTCCTAGGAGATAGGCACCATTTTTGTCCCTATTTTTATAGATGAAGAAAGCGAAGTCCTTAAAGGTTACATGACCTCCCAAACATCACACAGCTGTAAAGTGGCAGGGTCAGGATGTAAAGCTAGGCCTTTTATTCTGGGACCTCACTGTTAACCACTACACTACATGTCTTTTCACCACCCTCTCCTAAACTTAGGAAGCAGAGAGGCAGGAAACTACAGGAAGTCAGTTCAGGTCAGTTCACTCACTCAGTCTTGTCCAACTCTTTGCAACCCCATGGACTGCAGCACGCCAGGCCTCCCTGTCCATCACCAACTACAGGAGCTTACTCAAAGTCATGTCCATCATGTCATCTCATCCTCTGTCATCCCCTTCTCCTCCAGTCTTCAATCTTTCCCAGCATCAGAGTCTTTTCCAATGAGTTCGTTCTTTGCATCAGGTGGCCAAAGTATTAGAGCTTCAGCTTCAGCATCAGTCCTTCCAATAAATATTCAGGACTGATTTCCTTTAGGATGGACTGATTGGATCTCATTGTAGTCCAAGGGACTCTCAAGAGTCTTTTCCAATATCAAAGTTCAAAAGCATTAATTTTTTGGCTCTCAGCTTTATTTATAGTCCAGTCTCACATCCATACACGACTACTGGAAAAACCATTGCTTTGACTGGACAGATATTTGTTGGCAAAGTAATGTCTCTGTTTTTTAATATGTTTTCTAGGTTGGCCATACCTTTTCTTCCAAGGAGCAAAGTCTTAATTTCATGGCCGCAGTCACCATCTGCATTGATTTTTGGAGCCCTAAAATAAAGTTTCTCACTGTTTCCATTGTTTCCCCATCTATTTACCATGAAGTGATGGGACTGGATGCCATAATCTTCGTTTTCTGAATGTTAACCTTTAAGCCAACTTTTTCACTCTCCTCTTTCACTTTCATCAAGAGGTTCTTTAGTTCTTCTTCACTTTCTGCCATAAGGGTGGTGTCATCTGCATACTTGAGGTCACTGATATTTCTCGGGGCAGTCTTGATTCCAGATTGTGCTTCATTCGGCCCAGCATTTCTCATGATGTACACTGCATATAAGTTAAATAAGCAGGGTGACAATATACAGCCTTGACATACTCCTTTTGCTATTTAGAAACAGTCTGTTGTTCCATGTCCAGTTCTAACTGTTGCTTCCTGACCTGCATAGAGATTTCTCAGGAGACAGGTCAGGTGGTCTGGTATTCCCATCTCTTGAAGACTTTTCCAGAGTTTGTTGTGATCCACACAGTCAAAGACTTTGGCATAGCCAAAAAAAAAGTAGATGTTTTTCTGGAACTCTTGCTTTTTTGATGATCCGGTGGATGTTGGCAATTTGATCTCTGATTCCTATCAGTGGTCAGCAAACACATATGGGATCCTTCAACTCCTGCTTTTTATGTCCCCAGAGTTAAATTGCTGCCTCTATACTAACTAGTATCATAGGCAGGTAACCACAGAAACAGCTAGCTCCACTGCCTAAATATTCAGGAATACAAAAGAACACTTTCAGCGGTTTAGAGTTGAATTGGCTGCCCTTTGGCAGAAAGACACTTGCAACACACACACACACACACACACACACTATCCTTGGAGTGCACACGGGAATTCATTCCGCTTGTCAAGGGAGATCTGTGTAGAGAGCAAGAGCACTGGATTGCCAGAGTGTGTGCCCCCCTTTTCTCATTCTGATATCTTTGCCGTCGTGAAGGCTTCTGATGGCATGTCAGTCTGGAAAGGGATCTCTCTTTGAAAGCTTGATGAGTACATCTTATTTTTAATGCTAACTAATTCCTGCTTGTAGATGATCCTCTTCGAGTGATGTTTACATAAGATACAGGGACATGACAGGATAAAAATAGTTACTATGAAATTCTCTGCAGGCTATAAACAGTTTTAACTTTTGGCAAAAGGACTTTATTATTTACATACTCAGAAAAATATAGGTCACACTCTCCTTAGATTATTAATGTTCCTCTGCAAATAACTGACATGCAGAGTGTGTAAATACACCAGCTAAACCCCTTCCTGTGTCTTAATTAAATTCTCACAATCTTGCTCAGAGTCTTGTATATTTGGTTTATCTTAGGATCATCATTAATATATATTAATATTATTGCAGTCAAAGGATCTTTTCTTGCCTTCTTTTAAAAAACAAATACAGTCAGAAGTTATTTATTTCCAATAATAGATAATGCCCAACTCCAAAATCTTCAGATTTCAATCCCCTACTGTCTAAGTGTCCATAAACTTCAAATAACATCAACTTAAAGGCCATAACCCTAGTAGAGAGAACGAGGTGGCAGATTCTGTAACTGAAGTAAGAAGCACACTGGTTTACATTAAAACAGTTATTTCTCTGTCCAGTCCTCACAGCAAGAACAGAATCTCAGTTCAACGTTTTCAGGCCAAATGAAGCATCATGTTTATAAATAAAGCCTTCAGTCCTTTTCCTCTCTAAGCAGTAAATTCTTTGCAACCCCTGGCATTTGCAGTATGAACATTTGTCTGATTTAGTTGTAGGACAAAGGCACTCTGTTACGGAAAAAGAAGTATTTCTGCACTCACCCGTAACCCTAAATATTCCTAAAACCGAGGTTTCCTATGGGGTCTGTGGTGGATAGAATAATGACTCCCAACATATGTCCAGGTCCTCATCTCTGGAACCTGTAATTATGTTATCTTATGTGGCGAAAGGGAGTTTTCAGAAGTGACTAAGGTTAAGGATCTTCAGATGGTGAAACTAACCTAGATTATCTTTAGGTGGGTTAGCTCTGATCACATGGGTATTAAAAATAGGAGAAACTTTCTCAACTGGATTTAGAGTCAGAAAGAGATATGTGAGTAAAGAGGAATGGCCAAAGAGATGTGATACTGCTATCTTTGAAGATAGAAGAAGGGGCCACAAGTCAAGAAACATGGACGCTTTCTACAAGCCTGAAAAGCCAAGAAAGTTGTCCCCTAGAACCACCGGAAGGGGGCTGTGTGTGCCAACATCTTGAGGCTAGCCTAGTGCCACCTGCATCTTTCCAACCCAGGATGTAGCACTATGCATGACATAATGCAAGAAAAGTTCAAGGTAGACTATTGTAGCTAAAGATACGTACTTAAACCTCAGAGCAATTTTGGAGAAATTTAAGAAAGTTCAGTTCAGTCGCTCAGTCGTGTCCAACTCTTTGCAGCCCCATGAATCACAGCACGCCAGGCCTCCCTGTTCATCACCGTCTCTCGGAGTTCACTCAGACTCACGTCCATCGAGTCCGTGATGCCATCCAGCCATCTCATCCTCAGTCGTCCCCTTCTCCTCCTGCCCCTAATCTCTCCCAGCATCAGAGGCTCTTCCAGTGAGTCAACTCTTCGCATGAGGTGGCCAAAATAGTGAAGCTTCAGCTTTAGCATCATTCCTTCCAAAGAAATCCCAGGGCTAATCTCACTCAGAACGGACTGGTTGGATCTCCCTGCAGTCCAAGGGACTCTCAAGAGTCTTCTCCAACACCACAGTTCAAACATATCAATTCTTCAGTGCTCAGCCTTCTTCACAGTCCAACTCTCACATTCATACATGACCACAGGAAAAATCATAGCCTTGACTAGACGGACCTTAGTCGGCAAAGTAATGTCTCTGCTTTTCAACATGCTGTCTAGGTTGGTCATAACTTTTCTTCCAAGGAGTAAGTGTCTTTTAATTTCATGGCTGCAATCACCATCTGTGGTGATTTTGGAGCCCCCCAAAATAAAGTCTGACACTGTTTCCACTGTTTCCCCATCTATTTCCCATGAAGTGATGGGACTGGATGCCATGATCTTTGTTTTCTGAATGTTGAGCTTTAAGCCAATTTTTTCGCTCACCTCTTTCACTTTCATCAAGAGGCTTTTTAGCTCCTCTTCACTTTCTGCCATAAGGGTGGTGTCATCTGCATATCTGAGGTAACTGATATTTCTCCTGGCAATCTTGATACTAAACGTGTGTTTAAAGTCATTAAAGTGTAGACGATCTCCCCATGTTAAAGCACCTGTGGCTGATTCATGTCAGTGTATGGCAGAACCAGTACAGTACTGTGAAATGGAATAAGCATTAAACAAAAATTAAAAAAAAAAAGTAAAATAAAAAAAAAATAAAGTCATTAAGGTTTTAGTAATTTGTTACAGCAGCACTAGGAAACTAATAGAAAATATGTTTAACTTAATAGGCAGCTTAGTCAACTTCATAAGGAAAATGCTTCCACTTTGCAGCAGATATTTTCAGCATTTACTCCTAGCAAAGGAAACGTGTGATGGTTAACTTTGTGTATCCAGTTGACTAGCCACAGGGCTCCCAGATTAAGCAGTATTTCTGAGTGTAACTATAAAAGTGGCTTCAGATAAAATTAGCATTTGAATTAGTAGACTCAGTAAAGCAGATCCTCCTCCCAAAGTGGATCAGAGTCAGTCAATCCACCGAGGCCTGAACAGAACAAAGGTGGAGGAAGGAGGAATTTGCCTCTTTTGCTTCCTGCCCACCTGCTTGAGGTGGAGCATGTTATCGCTTCTCTGGTCTTTGGACTGTGATGTATATCATTAACTTCCCCAATTCTTAGGGCTTTCAACTCAGAATAAATCGTATTATGGGCTTCTCTGTGTCTCCAGTTTACAGACAAGACACTGTGAGACTCCTGAGCTTACATAATCTTGAGAGCCAAGCCAACTGCTCATAATAAATACACATATTTATCTGGACACATAGAGAGAGACACATACATTTATCTTACTAGCTGTGTTTCTCTGGAGAGCCCTAGGATATGAACTTTCTTCTCTTTACACAGAAACCATGTGTACTATTAGGACATAAAGAGTTAATTAATCTTGTATTGTCCAAGAAATAAACTAAAGAATGTTCTTAGGTACTGAAACCAAGATCAGTGAACTACAGACCTCAAACTTCAATGATTTTTCATGTCTCTAAGAAGCAAGGACCCCAGAATTTCTTAAGAGTTAGCAATTTCTGAATTCTCTGAAATCTTGAGCTCACCATCAGGATATAAGGATAGGAGGTGTGGTGGGAGAGAAGAGATAAATGCTCCAGGTGATTTCCTTAGGGCACTGGAGTTTTACACACACCTTGCAGGTCAATTTATCATTTGTTCATTCCTTAAATACTTACGGCGCATCTGAATGTTCCATGCTCTGTACCAAGTGCTGGGGATACAGTGGTGTTTAAACGCTTTAACAATCATTAGTTGCCCAAAGTGAAAAACACTGTCTTACAAGATATATAACATGTGGGGGGAAAGTGTATAAAAACTATTTCACAAACTATCAGAGAGGAAATGAAAATATATTCTTTTCTAAATTTTATTTATTTATTTTAATTGAAGGCTAATTACTTTACAATATCGTGGTGGTTTTTGCCACACATCGACATGAATCAGCCACGAGTGTACATGTGTCCCCATCCTGGACCCCCCTCCCACCTCCCTCCCCATCCCATTCCTCCGGATTGTCCCAGAGCAGTGGCTCTGAGTGCCCTGCTTCAGGCATCAAACCTGCGCTGGTCATCTGTTTCACATATGGTAATATACATGTTTCAGTGCTATTCTCTCAAATCATCCCACTCCTGTCTTCTCCCAAAGAATCCAAAAGTCTCTTCTTTATATCTGTGTCTCTTTTGCTGTCTTGCATACAGGGTCGTTGTTACCATCTTTCAAAATTCCATATATATGCCTTAATATACTGTATCCATGTTTCTCTGTCTGACTTACTTCACTCTGTACAATAGGCTCCAGTTTCATCCACCTCATTAGAATTAACTCAAATGCAGTTTTTTATAGCTGAGTAATATTCCATTGTGTATAGGTACCACAACTTCCTTATGAAAATATATTTTGTAGGACAATTTCAATATAGACTATTGTAGTTAAAGATATATTGCCTTAGGGCAATTTTGAAGAAACTAAAGAAGCATAACTAATAAGCCCACAGTGAAGACAAAGAAGGAAAAATAGAGGGAAAAGGGAACTAAAAATAGATGAGGCAAGAAGAAGAGAACCACCAAGAGTAGAGTCAATCCAAGCATAAGTGAAGTCGCTCAGTCGTGTCCGACTCTTTGCGACCCCACGGACTGTAGCCTACCAGGCTCCTCTGTCCATGGGATTTTCCAGGCAATACTGGAGTGGATTGCCATTTCCTTCTCCAGGGGATCTTCCCAACCCAGGGATCGAACCTGGGTCTCCTGCATTGTAGACAAACGCTTTACCATCTGAGCCACCAGGGAAGCATAATAGTAATTAAATTAAATATAAATGCCCTAAAGAAAAGGCAATGATTGTTAGGCTGGATTTTTTTAAGGCAAGACTAACTATACTTAATCTATAAGAAACCACTTTACCTATACAACATAGATAAATAGTAAAAGATTGAGAGAGATATATTATACAGACACTAATCAAAAGAAATTTAGAGTGGCTATAACATCTGAACGACTTCAGCATAAAGAACATTCAGACATATGAAGGAACATTTTATACTGAGATTAAAAAAATATGGGAGCAAAGCTTCAAAATACCTAAAATAAAATTAAGAAAACTAAAAGGAAAAGTAAAATTCACAATTTTGGTTGGATATTTCTGAGCTCTTCTCTTAATAATTGCTAGAATAAGTAAATAAAAATCAGTAAGGATACAGAAGGCTTAAACAAAACCATCAACCAACTTTATCAAACTGATATTTATAGAATCCTCCATTCAGCAATAAAGAATATAATTTATTATCTGGCCATATGGAA